>CAUYSK010014529.1:0-31917 GCA_963575035.1 Avahi laniger | reverse complement strand
GCGGATTGTTTGAGCTCAGGAGTTTGAGACCAGCCTGAGCAAGAGCGAGACCCTGTCTCTACCAAAAATAGAAAGAAATGAATTGGACAGCTACAAATATATAGAAAAAATTAGCTGGGCATGGTGGCGCACGCCTGTAGTTCCAGCTACTGGGAGGCTGAGGCAGGAGGATCGCTTAAGCCCAGGAGTCTCAGGTTGCTGTGAGCTAGGCTGACGCCACGACACTCACTCTAGCCAGGACAACAAAGTGAGACTCTGTCTCAAAAAAAAAAAGAAATAATTGCCTGATTCTGTGCCCCAAGATTATTTTCCTAGGCTTTCTTCTAGAAGTCTTACAGTTTTAGTTCCTTACATTTAGGTCTACGATTCATTTAAACTTTTGGTTTGATATATGTATACATATGATATGATATTGTGATCTAAGAGACCAAAATAAATGCCTATTTATCAACTAAGATGGGCCCTAATGTTAAGGAAACAAAAGTTACTTATGGGTCAAGGGTTCAGGCCTTAGCTGGGATGGCAACTTCCTAAATTCCTACAGCTACAAGAAAAACCGCACTCTTGCTAAAGTCCCTAACAATGGGAGCTACTGGGCAAATTATCAAACCCCCTTCCTAATTCTAATTTACAACCCAGATCCCTACAACTCTGATCAGACAGAGGGCTGCCCTTATAAATATTCTTCCCTGGTAAGCAGTTGGAGACCTTAAGCCAGTTGTAGCCAACTTACAGAGAATGTACACCTTTTGACATAAAAAGGCAAATTTCACCTCATTTTAATGCCAAAACTGTACCCCAAAGTGAGCATGGGATGTATGTTACATGTATGTTTACTCATTTTAAATGTACTCGACTCCCCTCATAAACATCTGTAGCTTCCCCCACCCAAACCTGCTGAATATTTGTGACCCTGTTGTGTAATACAGGCCTGTGCAGCATAAAAAACCAAACTGCTCTTTCCCTCTTTGAAGAGAGAGCACCTTTGGTGCATGCCAGAGACTGTCTCTTCTGAGTCTGCAAACTGCTATCACCAATAACGCTCTTCTTTCTACTATGTAGCCATCCTGGTCTTTCAGATGACAATATGAAATAAGGGTTGAAATTTTATATATATACCTTATATATATATATAAAATATATGTATATAATGGATACATCTCTGTATGTGTGTGTGTGTGTGTGTGTGTATCTCCAGTTGTCCTAGCACTATTTATTGAAAAGACTATCCTTTCCGCATCAAATTACCTTGACACCATTATTGAAAATCAATTGACCATGAAAGTATAGGTGTGTTTTTAAACTTCTTAATCAGGCTAGGCACAGTGGCTCATGCCTATAATCCTAGCACTCTGGGAGGCCCAGGTGGGAGGATCACTTGAAGTCAGGAGTTCAAGACCAGCCTCAGCAAGATACCTTCTCTACTAAAAACAGAAAAAAATCAACCAGGCATCTAAAAAAGTAGAAACAAAAAATTAGCCGGGCGTGATGGCACATGCCTGTAGTCCCAGCTACTCAGGAGGCTGAGGCAGGAGGATTGCTTGAGCCCAGGAGTTGGAGGTTGCTGTGAGTTAGGCTGAAGCCATGGCAATCTAGCCCAGGCAACAGAGCGAGACTCTGTCTCAAAAAATAAATTAATTAATAAAATAAATAAATAAACTTCCTATTCTGTTCCATTGATCTATATGTCTATTCTTTTGCCAATAACACACTGTTGTGATTATTGTATCTTGAAGGTAAGTCTCAAATTTTGGTAATTCAGGTCTTCCAATCTTGTTCTTCTTTCTTAAAATTGTTTTTGCTATTCTTGGTCCTTTGTCTAACCACACAAATTTTAGAATACCTTTGTCAATTTTTTAACAACCTAGTCAACCTTTGCTCAACCTGGTCTCGAACTCCTGAGCTCAAACAATCCGCCCGCCTCGGCCTCCCAGAGTGCTAGGTTTACAGGCGTGAGCCACCGCGCCCGGCCTCGTCAATTATTTTTTAAATTAAGTTTTAAACATAAATACTTTTAATTGCCTGATATTTTAAAGTCCAACTTGAAACCTTTTTTAAAAAATTGTGGTAAAAAACACATAACATAAAATTTACCACCTTAGCCATTTTTAAGTGTATAGTTCAGTGGTATTAAGTACATTTATATTGTGCAATCATCATCACCATACATCCAGCTCTTTTTGTCTTGCAAAGCTAAAACTCTATACTCATTAAAAAATAACTCTCCATTCCCTTCTTACCCCAGCCCCTGGCAACCACCATTCTACTTTCTATTTTTATGAATTTGACTACTCTAGGTACTTCATATATATGGAATCATGCAGGATTTGTCTTGGTGACTGGTTTAGTTCACTTAGCATAATATCCTCAGAAATCATCCATGTTGTAGTATGTATCAGAATATCTTTTCCTTTTTAAGGCTAAGTGATATTCCATTGTATTTATATACTACATTTTGTTTATCCATTCATCTGTGGTTGGACACTTGGGTTGCTTCTGTCAATTTCTTTTTAAAAAAGTATTTTGGAAGCTACTGTAAATGAAGTTTTTAAAAATTCCATTTTGAATCGTTTATTGTAAATATACAGAAATTTGATTGACTTTTGTACATTGATTTTGTGTCCTATAATCTTGGTAAATTCATGTATTAGTTCTAGTTGCTTTTTAAAAGTGTTATATGACCTTGTCATCTGCGAATTTAGACTATTTACTCATTGTATGTGGACTCGACTCCCCTCATAAATGTCCATAGCTTTCCCCCAAACCTGCTGAGTATGTGTGACTCCACTGTATAGTAAATTTTCCCTTTCCAGTGTGTATGCCTTTTATTTCTTTTTTCGTTTTCCTTATTGAACTGGCTAGGACCTCAGTGCAAAATTCACCAGAAGGTGTGAAAGTGGGTACCCATGCCTTGTTTTTATTCTTAGGAGGAAAGCATCCAGACATTCACCATTAAGTGTGATGTAATCGGTAGGTTTTAAGTCATGAGAATAGTTATACAGCTGCTTTAAAATTTTTGACTGATTGCAACATCTGGGTCATCTTGCAGTTGGTCTTGGATGATTGTCTTTTCCCTCGAGAATGGGTCCCACTTTTTCTAGTTCCTCATACGTTGGGTAACTTTGAATTGCACACGTTACAAATGTGGAGGCTCTAGTTCTGATATTTTTCTCCAATAAGTGTTATTTCTTTTGTTTTAGGAGGCATTTTTCTTGATTGAACTCTAAATGCGAATTGTTCCATGGGCAACATCTCCAATCTCTGTCAGACTTTTTTGTTTTTAGCTGAGATGCTTTGTGTCTGCTTTGTGTGTCCCTGGTTTGGAGTCAGCCAGAGGTGGAAGCAGATAGAATTTGAGGATCCTTTCTCTGGCTCTTTCTCTTCCAGAACTTTCTCTTTTTCCTTTGGCAGCTGTTGTTGCCTCTGTTTCATGCACTAAGGAGACAGTTGTTTTTCCACCAGCACCAACACTGGCTCGCACAGCACTGACTGTGCCTTCCCCAGTGCTAAAAACAGCAGAAATGGGGAGCTCCCTTCCTATAACATCTCTCCTTTGTGCATGGACTTCCCACCAGAATCTGCCTGCTCTGTTCACTGTAGTGCTTTTGGTAGTTGCATTTTGTACTATGTCCATCTAGTAAAATCGTATCCAATCATTACTGTAAGCAGAAGTCTGACAATGATGTGTTAAGGCAAATAGTAAGATGCCTTTTTTCTTTTTTGGAGTATTTAGATGCTTCTTTTTTTTCTTCTTATTTTTTTTCTTTTTGCAAGTTTTGAGCTCTTGGGTGGGCTTCCCAATTCTGCTGTGAAATCAATATGACATCTAGTGGCTTGGTAAAGAAAAGTTGGATTGGTTTTATTGGTACATCTGGATATGGGGCTTCCTAGGTGTAGAGGCAGGGATGAGGGGTCAGTGGTTACCTTATGTTTTAGCAGTTGGTTTTAAAGAAATATTTACTAGAAAGCAAAAACAACTACCACACATAAAGACTTTGGCTTCAATCTAGTCGTTAATAGGTAGAAAAGAAAGAGGGAAGGAAGGAAAGAGAATGGAAAAGAAAATAGGAAAAATGGGTAAGAAAGGAGAAGAAGAAGAGAGGGGAAAGAAAAAGGAGAAGCATGGAGCAGAGAGAAGAATGCAGGGTAGAGAAGAAATGAGAGAGAAGAGAGAAGGCAGGAGGAAAACGAGAGCCCGGATGACGTGGCCATGGCGTTCACGGGAGAGGAAGCCAGACTGAGGGCGAGAAGGGTGAAATACCCTGGCAGTGCCAGAAACGGGGCATGGCAGGAAGGGTGGTTCCTAACGTGGTCGTGGCCTGTGAAAGACCTTGCAAGGCACGAAGAGGAGTTTATGTTTTTCCACCAAGCAGTGGGCGCCCTTTGCTTGTGTCACCGTGAGGGGAGAGCTCTGGATCTTCTGCGCTCATATCCACTCCTTGCCTGACCCCTCCTCTGGGATGCAGAGAAACTGACCCCTGTTGCCTGTCTTCTCCAGGCTCCTATGTCAGCTGCCTTTTGGCTGAGCGTGGCCAATGGAAGGTTCTGGCAGGAGATTGAGGGTGGGAAGAAAGGAGAAGCCAAGGCATTGTCCCCTCCCTCTCCATCTCAGGTGGTGTCTCCAGCAGCAGCTGTGTTTCCTTCACGGCTCCAGCCCCTGGCAGAGGGACCCTCAATGGTTCCAGCTCCTACCAGGGATCTGGCCTGGGGATCTGGGAATCCCGTCGCTTCTTTGTCCTAAAGGTGGGAGTGACTTTTTACTCCTGCTAGTCTTGGGCTTTCCCTTCTCATCCTCTCCACCAATTCCCTGCATCGGATTCCCTTTGTTGTAAATACTCGGGGTGGAGTCTCTTTTCCTGGCCAGCTCCTGACCAACACCGGGTGGGGGGACCCTTGCTCCCCACTGCTCACCACAGGGAGGGATCTGGGGATTTTTCCCTAAATCCTCCTGGAATCTCGCTCTGCTCCTCACTCCCCACGGAAGTGTGCTGCGTTACCTGCTTAGTGGGGGACAGCAGTCGGCCCCCGTTCTCATTTGGGCGGATCTCTCCCGGTGTGATTTAGGGGTGAATTTTAGCACTTTTCAGTCACAGGTAAGCTCTGCTCCCTAATGAAGCCTATTCTGTAATAAAGTGATATTTTAATCTCTAACTCCTGAGTCGGGAGTGGTTCCCAAAGCCAGGACAAGGAGCACTATTTTTTTTTTAATCCCTCCAACTCCAATAGTAAGTAAGTGGAAAAGAGATGAGATTTGTGATACAACTGCATCACAGCCGCGAGAAACGTATTCCCCCCAGTCTGGCTTGTTAGGGGAGGACTTACCGCCAGCTCCCCTCCCCAGACATGCTCTCCTAAACTTGAATTCCGTCCTGGAACTGCTGAAGCCATGCACAGACCCAGAAGTTGAACGTCAGGAGCAGGTCCTGATGAGCAAAGGCCAGCTTCAGGGTGTGGGGCGAGTGGGGCACAGAGCGCCGCCCTCGGCAGTGCCCACAGCTTTGTTTGCTGTCTTGAAATTCTTAACACAGTTTTTAACAAGGGGCCCCACACTTTCGTTTGTCACAGGATCCCTTTTATTATGTGGCTGGTCCTGGTCCTACCTCCCTCTTGGGCACCGCTGCGCGTTGGATGTTTTTAGTTTGGCCGCGCTGCCCAAAGCCTCCTCCCAGGCAGTTCTCCGCAGGGACAGCAGGGGGCAGCAAACCGCCACTCAAGTGCGTCTCGCCCAAGCGGCTGGGGTTTGAAGCTCGCTTTTCTGGCTGTTTCTGTGTGGGAAGGCGGGCGACAGCGGTGGTGGGGGGCAGGGTTGGTGGTTGTTTATCTGCTTATTTTAATCATCGAAAACCAGAAATCTGACCGTCCTGAGCCCCACCTCAGGCGAGGGGCTGTGTGGCACTTGCTACCCTCGGGAAGCCTGTCCATCCATTTCAAATTAGGGCAGTTTCTTTGGTCTTGACAATACAGCCGCTCCTCGCTTAACTTGGTCCGTGGCTTCTTTGAAACTGTGACTTTCAGGGAAACGACATATAGCAGAACCCATTTGACCACAGGCTAATTGACAGAAACAAGAGTTAAGTTCCCACGGCATACTTCTGGTCACAAAAACATCACCAGACTTCTAAAGACCCAAAACACTTCTAACATTAAACAGTGAAATAAATGTGAGCTATACGTACATTTAAGAATAGGAAGACAATTATTTTCCTGTTCACGGTTGCAGATGGCCAGAGCCCATTCTGGCAGCTCAGGGCACAGGAGGGAGGGACCAGCCCTGGACAGGAGGCATTCCCTTGCAGGGCGCACCCACACTCACCCTCACACTGGGACCTTGGAGACGCGCCAATTCACCTAACGTGCATGGCTGTGGGATGAGGGAGGAAACTGGAGTCCCCAGAAAAAACCGACCTGGACATGGGGAGAAAATGCAAACTCCACACGGCCAGTGACCCCGGCTGGAAATCGATATTTTTCTCATCAGCGTTATAATGAAATGACGTTATTTGAACGAAAGGACGTTATTCGAAGAGCTGTTTGCAAGCCTGTGGCCAGGATGTGCAGTGCCATGTGCCATGCTGCTCCCAATAATGGACCTGTTACGAAGAGGCTTCCAGGGTGTCCAGCACGGGGTGTTCCACACATTGTCTCTAATCCTTAGAGCACCCAGCAAGGTCTGTATTTTCATCTTCGTTTTCCTGCTGAGGAAACTGGACTAAAAAAGGTAACATGATGTAACTTGTCCAAGGTCACACAGCTATGAAGTGGGAAAAACATGGATTTGAATCCTGGTACACCTAGCTATGCTCTTTCCACAAGTCCGGTTTGCCTCTTTGAAAGATTAAAAAGGAAAACGACATTTTGTCTTGTCTTTGCTTTGCAGGGTGGAATTCTTGTTTGAAACAACAACCCCTAGGGCTGTGCCCCAGCCCTCTCCAAGGCACGGTGGACTCCTACAAACAGGAAAACTTGCATCCACTGAACGCCTGTGATCTGGAATTGCGTCTTTCATCAAGCAAAGGACTATGTAAACCTTAGTTGTTGTTGTCAGAATAATCCAACGGCCTACTCTGCTCTTTCCCAAGGCCCTGTTGTTCTAAGGAGAGGCTCAGCGTTGATTCGAGCCTGATGAAAACTGTCTTTGGTGAGCACTTTCCTACGTTTGCAATCAGCTCGTAACACTTCGATATAAATGGGTTAAATTTAGAAGCTGCTTAGAGGACTTCCTAGCCTCCTAGGCAGCCCCGCAGCGTACCGATGTCAAAGTAAGAAGGAGCTGAAATTGTTCATGTTCGGTGGAAATGGTGTAGTCAAGGGATTGCAAACCCGAGTGCAACCAGGATCAGGCAAAACTCATAAATGTGAGAAGCAGATCGGATGTAAGAGGCAGTACTTGCCTGATTAACGGGCATTCACGATTTAAACAAAACAAACACTGTGCCGCTTAGCCCACCTGAGGGGTGAGATCCATGTAGTCCATTTGTCCTTTGCTTTGCCGCAGTAGCCAGGGAATTAGAGACTGGGGAAGGAAGGTGGGGACGCGAGAGGAAGGGTACTGGGCAGTGGCGAAGGCAGAGGGCTCTGCCTAGCCTGGGTTCAAATCCAGATTCTAGCTGTGGATCTTTGGGCAATGTATTCCAGCTCTTTGAGCTTCAGTGTCTTTGTAAAATGGTGGTGACAACGTTTACCATATAGCGTTGTGAAAAATGAATGAGATGGCAGATGCCAAGTGTTGACAGGGACACTCTTCTGTTACTGCCCCCCTCCCTGCTCGGGTGTCGGGAAAGCAGCATTCTGCTCCCGCTAAGGAGGCTGCTGCATTTCATGTTGAAATACCTTCTCCTGCGTCGTGCGCTGCATAAGCCCTTCAGATGTTTTCAGAAGATAGGTATACATTTTAACTTCATAAACAACAGCAAAAATGAGTAAAATGCCCTTTCTGTGCTCCCCGTGGGCTGAGGAGAGACTAGCTCTTGCCAAAGTCACTGGCGGAAAGAGAAGAGCTTGCTCCTTGTTCCCGGGTGTAGCCACACATGGACTTTCTCAGGTTTCACAGAGGTAACAGAGAAGTGTGTCCTGTTGCAACCACCAAAAGCACCCTCTGAGAATGGGGAAGGGGCAACTGCCAGGTTCCCACAGTGTGGGAGGCCCTGAGGTGGGGGCTGTCCTACAGAAGCCCCCAAGGACAAAGTTGGGCCCTTCCCTGCTGAGCTGGGCTCTGGCCAAGAGGCCTTCTAGCAAAGGATTGCAGCTGGGGCTGGGATCAAGTAACTCCCTGTGGGATGGGATGCAGGTCTGGCTGGGAAGGGGCCTGCATTGGGAAGATCTGGGGTGCTGCAGGGGTTCCTCAAAGGAAGGAAAATTCCCCCCCCTCCAAACTCCCCTGCTTCTCCAGTTTGAACAAAATACCTCTCGCCAATAGGACATTTGTAACTCTTTTTTTTCTCTGCACCTAACAAAGGAAAGAAACTTAAGAAGGTCACATTTCTGGCCATCCCAAACTCTGAATCCAAACTCTAACATAAGGATCAATATCATGCCGGGAGGGTCATACTTTTGGGGAAGACCAGGATGTCTCAAACAGCTCTGAGATGCAGGAGACTGTCACTCACAAGACCAGGATGCCCAATACTGTCTGAAGCATCTTTGGATATTAAGTACACTGCACATATTTTAAAACTTGGAGCCAGGTTTCAAAGGTGCTTTGAGTGTTGTTTTACAGTTAAACTAGAAAAATTATCTACATTGGATGTGGATGTGGACACAGGTATTTGTGAAGGGGGGCAGCACGCCAGACTTACCAAAGTTGTTACCACATTGGAACTTCAGAAGCTGCCTCCAGTTCCTTTTGGAACGAGGCTGGGTATGAAAATTAATAGATGATGCATTAATTAAATTATTATCACAAAAATGTCGATCAATGTCAACCGCATCCAAGACAAGAAATTTGAAAGGGGCTTTATGCAGAAAAAGCCAAGTTGTAGGATCACAGGGAGCTAAGGACTGGCTTCTGTAATAGATTCCAAAGGAAGATATATAAAGCACTGGGTTGGTCTTGAATGCATTCACTCTTAAGCTATAATTTATGAGTCCCTGTCGGTGGGTGGCCTGGGGCAGGCTGGGAGCCTGAGGAGGTCAGTCCCAGGGTGGGACTGAATTTCCCCCAGGGGAGCCTGCTATTCTCAGCACCAGAAAAGGAGAACTTGAGAACCTCACCCTTGACTCTTTTCTTCCTGTCCTTTCTCCTTCAGCCTCTTTTCCCCTCCTCCTCCCCACACCCTCTTTGGGTTTAAGCTTCATTCTGGACATCCGCTTTCTCCCCAGCGCTCTGCCCGCAGGCTCAGGAGCTTACTCTACGCAGCCTTCCTGGAGGATATTGTTGTCCCCACTTCTCATGGTACAGGATGCCAGAAAATATTTATTGAAAGGAAAAGCAATAATTAAAATAGAAGCGGGACAGGGGCCCGTCTCCCAGCTTCTGGCTCAGGCTGTCCTTGAGGCAGCGTGGTGGTGAGACGGTGGTGGGCTCTGGGCTGGGTTTGCTGGGAGGCTGTGGTGTGTCCTCACTGCACCGTCAGCCCCTTCCCAGAGCCCCCCACCAGAAGCCTGGGCTGCTGCACCTCCACACTCCACCGGGAATGATGAGCAAGAGAGTAATTTACAAGCCGGCTCCCCTGACGTGGGCTCCAGCAAGTCTTGGCAGGTGTCTGCTGGCACGGTGGGCGATGGGGGGAGTAGCCCCCACATGCTGGCACAGGAACTAAACACCTGGGGGCCCCACAACTGTCCCCAACCTGCCCTCCCCTGCAGTCTCCTGCTGGATCTCTCCTGTTCCAGCTTAGATGCAGGGGAGGGAGCTCAGACATAAAATTCCAGGGCCTGAAAATTCCTCCCACAAGGACACAGCCCATAGTCTCCCACCCACACCCCCCCACCCCCGCCAGTTTCCAGTGAAGCAGAAATTTTAACTCTTCGAGGCAAATTGTCAAAGCTGAGTAACTACCGAGTACACACCCAAGTCCTGTTATTTGTTAACAGCATTTGAATGAATAACTTGCTCACCTTGCTTTGAAAATGTATCTTTTAACAGGGAGCAGGGTGATCAGAGATGAAAAGTACCTATATGGTGCCTTCCGCGGTTCCAGAGGCTGTTCTGAACCGGCATTCTAAGGCTGGTGAAAATATCTTTCTTTGGAAGAATGTAGAAGGAGGGTGACTTAGAGGGAAATGGAGCAAAGAGCAAATCTGAGCTGCAGTGAAGACCACTCTGTGGATGGCGTTCGGGGACCTCTCCTCTGATTGCCAATTTTGGATGCAGACAAGTGTTTTGTGGGACACCTGGATTTCCCAGGCTGTTGGAGAATATCAGGATAGAACAGGGATGACAACTGCAAGAAAAGATTCTGCAAACACAGGGCTCTTTCCCACTCTGCTCCCTCTTGCAGAAGGCCACTTTCACACAGCAACACCCAGAACTCCAACCACTCCCCTAGTGCCGAGCTTGGCTATTGAAACTCTGAAACAAATAGGTAGTTTGGAAGATGGCTCCAGGATGTGCACTGCCAAGCACCCTGTACTCCCTGCACCCTGATGGGGACTGCAAAGCCGTTAATAGAGGAGAGATGCTCCCTGCGGTAAAGAATGACACCAGAGATCTGGAAGATAATGGCACACCTGGGACACCAGCAGGCTCTGAGCTCAGCTCAGAAAGGATGTAACATGGTGCAGATCAGTGTTTCTCCAAATTGGGTGCACAGGAAAATCACCTGGAGAGCTTGTAAAAATTCTGATGTCCAGGACACACATTCCCCCGGCCCCCAGCCCCATACTCAATAAACCAGAATCTCTGGAGGTAGAACCCAAGCTTCAGTCATTTTTCAAGTTTTTCGGGTGATTCTAACATGCAGCCAAGCTTGAGAGCTAGTGATGCCAGATGACTGAGATGAATCAGAGACCCTGGGGCCCAGTCAGGGAACAGAAGTTGTATCAGCTGCTGCTTAGAAAAGGAGGTTTTCCAGCAGAGAAGGCTCGGAATCCTACTTCCTTTCCTGTGCAACTGGTGATGTCCTTTGGGGGTAGAAATGCTGCTACTTCTTCCTTTGGAAAAGGGATCCTACAGCTTAGCCAGCTTAATTTTTTTTTTATTTAAAAAAAAAAACGGATTTTGAAGTATAGATAAAACTTTTCAAATCTTAAAAAAAAATTTAAACTTAACAGACAAATTGTACAAATAATACATACAACATCCCCATAGACTCTTTTTAAAACTATTTATTTATTTTAAAAAATTTTTTTAGAAAAAAATGTATCTCTTGCTATGTTGCCCAGGTTGGTTTCAGACTCCTGGGCTCAAGCAATCCTTCCGCCCCAACTTCTGAGTAGCTGGGCCTATAGGCTCGTGCCACCGTGCCCGGCTTTCCTGTAGACTCTGAATCCAAAAGCACTAATTGGTAACATTTTGCCATATTTGTTCTCTCATATGTATACACACACACACATATGTAAATACACATAACATCCTTGCCTGTATATATACACACATTCATATACATATCTAATCTCTCTTATATATGTACATAAATATACACATATATACCCATACATAAATCTCTGTATATTTGTGCATACATATACATATAAAATATACACATATTTGTACATATACACATATGTATATGGATTGTGCATGTTTGTTTCTGAACCACTGAGGGTAGGTTACATACATCATGCTCCTTCTCTATGTGTATGTGCTCCTTTTTCTTTACTGTTTCAGTGTATATCTCCGAAGAGTAAGGATATTATTCTTTTATCTAAATACACTACAGTTACAAAATTCAGGAAATTTGACATTGATACAACATTATTATCTAATCTACAGTCCATATTCCAGTATTTCCAATTGTTTCAATAATACCTTTTATGGATTTTTTTCGCAACTCAGGGTCCAATCCAGAATCATATATTGCATTTTGTTAATAGCTCAAACTTCCTGATAGGAAAGAGAAATTTATATTAAAAATTTCTTACTATATAATCTAGCAAATAAGAAAGATGTCATTTGATTCTAAACATATTATTTATCATTCCCCCAATTCATAAGTCAAAATTTTTATTAAAAATTTCCTCAAAAGTTAAAAATAAAAACTTATCTCATGATTTTTCAAGCCTTTAGCTCTTCAAGAACTAGCAACATATTGTCACAGTATAACAATTATGCTTTTCTTTCATAACGTGGATACGGCATTGTTGTTCGAGGAAAATCCCCCATGATAACTTTATAATGTGAGAAACACTAATCCTTGGCAATGTCTTCCTAGGAGGTGGCTTGTGCAGTGAATGAATGAATGTGTAAATGAATGAATGACCTCTTGCTCGGATTACTGCAAAAGACTCTTGGCTGGTCTTACTGCATACACCCTTCCCTCACTTTGTTTTTTTCTCAGCCTAACACCAGAATGATCCTTTTAAAAATATAAGTCAGAGCAGGTCCCTGTCCACCTCAATACCCTCTTGGCTTCCCAACTTGTTCAGAATAAGAGCCAGCATCTTCCAAATTCCCTGCAAGGCCCTGTGTGATTACCCTCCAAGACTACCCCATGCCCATCTGCCTTCCCTCTCTGATGTTCTCTCTTAATACTCCCTCCACCTCTTGTTCCCTCTGCTCCAGCCACACTGGCATTCTTGTGGTTCCTTGAAGGTACCAGGCACACTCCTGCCCCAGGGCTTTTGCACTTGCTGTAATTCTGCTCTCCCCCAATATATTCACCTGGCTTGTACCTCTTTTTTTTCAGATCTTTATTCAAATATTAACCCCCTCCACACACACATACATATACTCCCCCATCCCTCCTCTGCTCTCCAGAAGGTTCCTCCACGTGCATGTATCCTCTTTCTCCACATTGGGCATTGGGGGCTGCACGGCACTCTTAGCCCACTTACAGATTATGGAAAGTGAGGGACCCAAATTTCTGATTTATCTCTTTAATTTCTGCTTGCAAACCAGCCAATACTTTCTGAACTCATCTCTTGATTTTAATTCCGTGTCAAATGCAGCCAACAGTAGCACAAACTTACCTTTTTTTTTTGGTCCAAACTCTTTCCTTAGACCAGAGGTCAGCAATTAACAGCTAACAGGTCAAATCCAAAGTGTTACCTGTTTTTGTAAATAAAGTTTTATTTAAACACAGCCGTGTTCATTCGTTTACATACTGTCTGGCTATTTTCACAATACAATGGAAGAGGTAAATAGTTGTTGCAAAAGAGCCTGTATAGCCCATAAAGCTGAAAATATTTATTTTCTGGCTCTTTTACAGGAAACTTTGCTGGCCCCTGCCTTAGACTTATAAACTTAGTTGGCTCATGATCTGCCTTCCAAGTTATTGCAAGCCTCTCTTCACTAAACTTTTTGTCACTGTGTATCATGGATTGCCGTCTATCCAGCCTGACTGCTAAGCTAATGCCATATCTCTTAGTTTTTTTTTTTTTATCATTATGGCAATATTTCACTCCTGGTATTAGTCAGGATAATTAACAGCAGCTGCCACGATAGAACTCTCAGAGGTTTAACCCAACAAAAGTTTGTTTCCTGCTCATGCAGAGTCTGAGTCAGGTGGGCAGCCATCCTCTGTCTTGTAGCTGCACCATCTTGGAAGATGTAACCTGGAAAGTCACTGCAGCAAGTCAGGAGAGAGATGGAAGAAGAACATTGTTCTCAACTGCCTTTCATTTCGTTGGCCAGAACTAGTTATAAGGCCCAGATCTAAACAGATGAGGGCTGGGAAATTCAGAGAAACAGCTGAACGTTGATGAGTTCTGATCATCAGAGTCTTTGCAACACTGATCCTTCACCTCCAAGCAAGAAGGGATCTTGACTCATCCCTACGAGCCTCTTGGAGCATCCCTGAGGGATGGCATTCCACAGCCTCTTCCAGAGAGCCTGGCCATCTTTCTTCACATCCAGTTAAAGCAGGGAGTTTCTTTTATCTGGAGAGCAACTGGATGAAAGGAAAAGGGCGTGTGTGAAGGCAGGGGCGCCGTGGGGAAAAGACCTATAAGAAAGAGACATTTGAAGCTAAGAAGAGGGGCGGCCGGCAGAGACCAAAGGTCCTCAGAAGCCTGTGAACTGCGCTGCCTTCCCGGGCACAGGCGCTATTTAAATCCAAGCTATCATTACGACTACAAAGCTATTTACTTATTTCAGTGTTATTATTTAATGTGGTGAATCAAGCATTTTATGACTTGAAGTAACTTCAAAAATAAAACTTGGCTTGCCTCTGTCACTGAAGAAGGGTTCAGAGTTCATCTCTGCTTAACAGATCAGGGTGGCAAATGGCATTTTCTTATCAGAAGGAAATGTTTAGAGAGCTCTGGGGGAGGGGCTGAGTCTTTGGCCTGGGAGACAGGAATTTGGGCTTGGTGCCCAGCTCTTCTTCCTGACCCTATCTGTGACCCTTAGAAGTCACATAAACCTTGGACACTCAAGTTCTCTCCCTGAAAGAACCACCGCCCGCCTCCCTGAGCACGTTGGATGATTAATAATGACACAGTGTTAGCAAAGTTTCTTTGAGGTATTTGGATGAAAGACAACCTATAAAGCCTGCTGAAGATTTACTGTCTTATTAAAGGAATAGCTGCATATAGCACTCTGCTAATAAATGTTGACAAAGGTAAACATTCTTCATCTGTCCTAGCAAGAACAGGCTATTCATCTATTTGCAAGTACAATGAGAGAAGGTGTGTCCCAAGGTCATAAAAATTTCTATTATGATTGCCCAGAAACATATTTTGGATCTATATCCACATTGTCACCTGGAGTTACAACTAATAGAGTCAGATATCCAGACTTATATAACCAATAACGAATAAAACAGGCATGTAGCATAGCTCTGTCCCTTGATCTGTACATAAAAAGACTAACAAGGGCGGGGCATGGTGGCTCACACCTGTAATCCTCATCCTAGCACTCTGGGAGGCCGAGGCAGGAGGATTGCTTGACCTCAAGAGTTCAAGACCAGACTGAGCAAAAGTGAGACCTGCCCCTCCACTGTCTCTACCAAAAAAAAGGGAAAAAAACCCAGCCAAGCATTGCAGTGTGGGCCTGTAGTCGCAGCTACCCAGGAGGCTGAGGCAGAAGGATCACTTAGAGCCCAGAGTTGGAGGCTGCAGTGAGCTACAGTGACGCCACGGCACTCTACCCAGGGTAAAAGAGTGAGACTCTGTCTCACCAAAAACAAACAAGGCAACTGAACATCCCTCCTCGTAGCCCCCCAACCTTTAAACAAAAAAGAAGAAGGATTGCTACCTGAAAAGTTAAAATCAGAATTCTGGTACAATAAGAAAAGGCTGTAAGAGGAATACTGAGCATGTGTGAGGATGGATTTTGCTGAGCGCCCTGAACGTTATAACAGACAGGAAGGCATGTGTTTGGCAGATAGGGACGTTATGGAGAGATTTTAGAGCTTCTGTTAATTCCTAATAATTTACAAATTTACAAAAGGAAAAGAAATTTACAAAAGGAAAAGAAAAAGGGAGGAACTGCTCAGTGTCTAAAATGGAGTGGAAGCTGATAAAAGGAGTTGCCAGCGGTATCTGATGTTTTGGCTGTCCTTCGGGGCAGGGTTGTCAATTTGGGGTTTCGTTGCTCATTCGAGAACAGGAACAAGGCATTAAACTGAGAAGCCTGTGTAAAGCCAACACCTTTAAAGGGCACATTTGGAAAAATTCTGCTCCCCTGTAAGGGCTCTGGGTAGGAAAAAATATGTTTCTTCTGAGAAATTATAACAAGCATCCAATTGTAACTACAGGATTATATGCACAAGTATAAGCATTTGAAGTTCAAATGTACACTGCCTGAGTGGGGGTAATCCCCAATAGTTTGATGTAGGAAATGTCCTGAGCCGATAACAAGGCTGTCAGAAGCAAATACAAAAACCTTTTTGAAAAGGCAGTCTTAACCCAAGCTGCATAAAAATCCTACAAACTCCATTGAACATCGACCTACAATCCAAAATTATAAAACGATCTCACAGGCAACAGCAGAAATAAACAAATAAATAAAGCAGCAACCACAAAAGCAGCAGAATTAGATCCCCAGGTTAGCAATACTTACTGTGATGGTTGGACCTGTCTTCTTTTTTTTTGTTTAAATTGAGGTGAAATAGACATATATAATTTACCATCTTTACCATTTTTAAGTGTACAGTTCAGTGGTGATAAATACATTTATATTGTTTTTTCTCCTTCATCCCTTGCTCCCCACTATCCGTTCCAGCATCTGGTAAGCACGATTCTATTCTCTGTCTTCACGAGATCAACCTTTTTAGCTCCTGCATATGAGTGAGAAGTTGCAATATTTGTCTTTCTGTGCTTGGCTTATTTCACTTAACATAATGGTCTTCAGTCCCATCCATGTTGTTGCAAATGACAGAACTTCCTTCTTTTTTTATGGCTGAATAGTATTCCATCGTGTGTATGTACCACATTTTCTTTATCCATTCGTCCATTGATGGGCACTTAGGTTGGTTCCATATTTTGGCTATTGTGAGTAATACTGAAAAAACCATGGGAATGCAGGTATCTCTTCAATACATTGATTTCCTTTCTTTTGGATATATATCCAGTAGTGGGATTGCTGGATCATATGGTAGTTCTATTTTTAGTTTTTTGAGGAATCTTGGTACTGTTCTCCATGGTGGCTGTACTAATTTACCTTCCCACCAAAAGTGCACAAGGGTTCCCCTTCCTCCACGTCCTCACCAGCATCTGTTATTTCCTGTCATTTTAATACAAGCCATTTTAACTGGGGTGAGATGATATCTCATTGTGGTTTTGATTTTGCATTTCTCTGATGATTGGTGATGTTGAGCATTTTTTCTTGTACCTGTTGGCCATTTGTATGTCTTCTTTTGAGAAATATCTGTTCAGATCTTTTGCCCATTTTAATTGGATTATTATTATTAACCAGGCCTGTCTTCAAGGAGTATCCAGCTGGGCTGGGGAACAGTTCATAATAGTATAAGACAATATGGGCAAGTCCCAATTTAAGAATGGCCGCTACTCCACAAGGTAATTTGAATATGTTGTTCAGCTGTCGGAATGTGATTTTCCTTAGAAAACAATGTTTTACCTAGTAGATCACAAAAGCTTTTGGAATCCACAAGTCAAAACCTCTTGAGGACACAGAGACACGGTTTCCAGCCCAAGGCTGTGCTCAGTAATCACTGGCTAACTGTATTCATAAACGAATGAATGAGGCAGCTAGACCTGCCCAAGTGCCAGCACCGCAGAGCACGCGGACAAGGGGTGCAGAAGGAGGAGAAACGCATTTCATTGCCTTTCTAAAGCACAAACCCAGTTGTCCGAGAAGCTTATAAACAGGTACACTCTACATCAGACACTCTTCTCCCTCCCCTTGGCTCTTGGGGATTTCCCCACTATTTCTAAACCGGGAAGATGAGTCCTTGCCCAGGCTGTGCTACTCCCCAGTGCCCCTGCTCCGAATGCCCGTCTCCTCAGTGGTGGGGCTCGCGGCTCCCTGTCACGGGAAAGGCGTGAACAGCCTGCTCCCCGGTTCTGCAGCTTAAAGGATGCTCGTTTCCCTGAGTCTCTACTTTGTGTGACAAAGTGAAACGATGTGTTGCAGCTATGCGGTCAGGATGACCGGCCCTGAGAACGCTTGTCCAGGCGTACCTTCCCGAGCGTCCACCCCCGGAGTCGCCTTCATTCGTTCCCTCGTTCATTCGGCAAACGTCCGCTGAGTGCCCGGGAGGTGCAGCCATGAGCGAGACTGGCAGCCACGCTCCCGTGGAGTGTTCGTTCTAGGAGAGGAGGTGGACAGCAAACACAAATACATGGACGAGATAAAATGCAGAGTGATATGTGCTATTTTAAAAAACAAAACAAATAGAAAGACTTGCGAGAGAACAGCCCTGCCTTCCTCTAATTTTTTTTTAAATTTTTGTCAAGCATGGATTCATTTTTTTTTTCTTCTCCTGTGTTTTCACCTTCCCTACCACCTCTGTTGAACCCACTGTTTTTTCCCACAGCTTCTGGTTCTTGTGAGCCATCTGTCTTGGTGGCTAAGTGTCTCTTAGGGACCCAGGGGGAGGGGAGTGAGTACACAGAGGTGTCAAAATATTTGTAGAACTGTCTTCACCTGCGACAATAACCGCCAGCACGCTCTGTAATTCCTCAGTGGCTCCCTCGCACAGGCTCCAGCAGAGCTCTTTCTCTAGGCGGTCTAAGGTTCTGCTTATCAGCACACTCATCTCTGCCTCCCTACTAATTTCAACACAGAAAGGGACGTTCTCCCTCATGTAACCTTTGGAAACAAAGGCAACGCTTGAGCCGTGATCAAGGTGATGATTAAAGAGTCACAAATAAAACGTGAGCCTGCATTCGCCTCTGCCGGCAGCAGCCTGGGCTTCTTCCTGGAGACTGTTGACAAAGGAACTTGAGAAGGCAAAAAAAAAACTCTTTAAATAACAAGAGGACACTGTGAAGTGCAGGGAGAACCACGTGATGCTGGTGACGGATGAGTGGACCCCTCTCCTCTGAGTGCCGCCAGCCGGAGCCGGTCAATTAGAGAGAGTTTAATCTGCCGGCAGATCTCCAGCTGCGGAAAGAGAGCTGGGAGCCTCCCGCCCGCCTGCCTCCTTCCCAGGGCTGTTCTGGAGGAGCCACCTGGTGTGTGCGTAGCCTTCCAGAAACCGCAGAAGTGATCGCTCCTCATCCCAGCAGGCTGCTGGAGCTCTCTCGTGGCCATCTGAGCCGCTTCCCTCTTGTCCTGGTCTCAGCACTCCACAGAGGTTCTCAACATCATGGAAGAAAATGTCTTTTACACTTGAAAACTCATAGTGAGGAGAGCTTAAACTTTCTCCCTGTGCAGAAAAGAAAAAAAAAAATCCATTTTAAAAAGGTTTTCCTCATAGATTCTTTTGATGTGTTCATTGCAGGTCTTGTCCTATCATGAAAATAAAAGTACCAACAACTCAGCGTCCCTTGTGCCAGGGCTTCTCTCTCAGTCTCTGTCTGTCTGTCTGTCTCTCACACACACCCTGCACCCACTCTGTCCTGAACCCACAGTTTTTCTGCCCATTTGATTCCCTGTATTGTTCCCCTCTTCTCTGTCCCCACCGTCCCTGCCCATACTCTCAGCATCTCCCCCTAGTGCAATAAGCCTCCCAGCAAGTATCCATCTCGATGGTTTTATATCTTTTTTAAAAAGTCTGTCCTCTTCACTGCCTTGGCCCATTCTTGTCATTGTTTAGCGGCTCCCTATTACCTACGGTGTAGGGTCCAAACCTCTTAACATGACATAAACAACACCCCAGCATCTGGCCCCTGCAGCCGTCTGCCCATCTCTTTCCGCCTCTTGCATATACTCTTCTCACAGATGAAGCACATTGTTTAAAGAATCTCAACTGCTGAACTGCAGCCTGTAACTGTTGCACATGCTGTGCCCTTTACTCTTCTTTCCAGGGGAACTCCTACTCATCCCTCAAGGCCCAGATTAGAAACTTTGAGAAAGACATTAGTCCTCTGAGAACATGTTGCTACTGTAATATATATATTATAATGTATTGTAATATTATATTGCTGATCTATTCTGCATAATGAATTGCCTAAAAATTTAGTGGCTTAATATAACAAACATTTCTGTGGGTTGGGAATTTGGGAGTGGTTTAGTTCTGGCTTACAGTATTCCAGGAGGTTGTGGGCAGAATTTTGCAAGGACTGCAGTTATTTGAAGTCTTCACTGGTGTTGGAGGATCGACTTCAAAGCTCACTAATGTATCTTAGCAGGAGACCTCAGTTCCTCCCCAGCTGGGCTTTTTCTCATGACATGGCGGCTGCCTTCCCCAGAGTGAGTGATCCCAGAGAGGGGCAGAAACTATGTCTTTTATGATCTAGATTTGGAAGTGCCATGCCATCACTTCTACCATATTCTATTGGCCATACAAACAACAGGGTAGGGTACCATGTGGGGTGAGTACCAGGAGACCAGGATCGACAGTCAACACTCACAAGACCCAGGTTCAAATCCTGGTTCTGCCACTTGTTTGCTATGTTACCATAGGTAAGTCAATCCCTCTAAGCCCTGATTTCTGAATCTGTAAAATCTGAATGATAGGATTGACCTTATGGGTCAATACTGGACCTAAAAAGATGACTTATATTTAAGTGCTTACTATTTATTAGTGTCAATAAATGTTAGCTATTATTATGGTAGTCTCAGTTCACAGCCTCCCCAGCCAGTGGCCCTGAGGTTGCTCCCAAATAGTCCGCAATGCTCTTGCCTGGCCTCTCTACCGGGGTACTCTCTCTCAGAGTTGGGTGTGTTTAGACCTTCATATGTGGCCTCTCTGCCCATCCTCTCCATGAACTGTTTTACTTTGAACAACCTCAGGCTTATCTAACAATATTAAGCCTCAATTCCATTCCTCTAGATCCCACAGATATGAGTGAGATCATATTTGCATCCTTAGGTTAAAACCCCAAGTTTAGCTTGTTTGTTAGTCCATCCATGTGTGGCCGTCCGCCTCAGATCTCGGGGCCCCTCCCCTGTTGGAATTGTTCTTATGTCATTTTTATTCATTTATCAGCCATGAATGGTTGCCCCTTGCTAAGGACCCCAGGCTTGGTTCCAGCAATGCCGAGATATAGAAGACGGGGATGTAGCCCTTTAGAACCTCAGTGCTATCTCATATCATCATTATCCTATTTTCTTTGGGTATGTTTTTCTTCTCATCCTTGCTTGAATTGTAGTTTTATTATTAACCACCACAAATTCTTGAGCATTAGCTTCATGCCAGACTCTAGATTCATGTCATACTCTGCCATTCCCGCAAAGTGGGTGTTACTATGCCCCTCTCCACCTTGGAAACAGAAGGCTCCTTATTACAGAACTGTCAGACTCCAGAGCTTGAGTTCATTCCAAAATGACAAGTTGCCAACCTAAAGATTTTTTTCAAAATTTTAGTTCTATTCCAGAAATGTGATCACCTTAATGCAGATTGGCATATCACTGCCAGTCATGCCTATGGTCCTTGGGAGACACGCATACCAATCTGCAGGTGTTTGTCCAGTGGGTAGCAGGACCCTTCAGATCTTCTGTTTCCACAGCAACTATGCAGCCAGACACTCATTCCCAGTTCCGAAGAAGAAATTAGCATACTAATTGGGATCCTAAACCCTTCAGTTTTCTACCTAGGACTTCAAAGTTATAAGAATGTCCTTCCATATCTCTTTTGCCTGAATTCTTCTTTCACGGGTTGGTCCCCACACCCACCCCAAGCCCACTATGCATTTCTTTGCACTGCTCTGGGCTTGGGTAGTCCCACCCCTCTGGGAAGTAGCCACACAGCTCTTTTGCCCTTTGGGTTCAGACAAAGGGAGTCACTGGCTGGAGATCAAAGGGCAGCAGGAGAAGGAGGTTGAGTGTTGCTTTCCTCATTTCTCTCAGCTTCCTTGCTGTGCCTCTGGCAATAGTGTGTCCCTCTGGGCAATAGCTCCTGCCAGGGTGTGAGGGAGGGAGGTACCTCCTCTGAGTTTCTAGCTCTCCCTTGGCCCTGAAACATGATTTCCCCCCTTGCCTTGTCCTTCCAGGCCCAAGGGTGCTAATGCCTTCCAGCTGATGCAAATTATGCCCCATACTAGGCTATTGTCTCACTCCATGAACTTGCAAAATACATTATTGACTGTCAGGGTTTTCTCAACACTACTTTCCGTCAAGGAACACATTTCACAGCGAAAGAAGTAAGGCAATGGGCCTCACCCATACCGATGGGACGGACCATCTTTATCTTGTGAGAAGCAGCAGGCCAGAAGGAATGGTGACACAGAAGAGCCCACTGAAGACCTATACGTAGCACCAGATGCGGGACAACACCATTGAAGTTTAGGATTCTGTTTTACAGGATGCAGAATCAGCCACCAATATATGTTGCTGTTTACCCACAGACAAAATGCACAGGTCTAAGTATCAAGGGGTGGAAGCAAGAGTGACTCCTCTCACTTATGCACCTAATAACTCACTCACAGAACTTTATTCTGAGGTTTTGGGAGTCTGAGGACCCAAGCAAAGAATATTTCCACCAGGGGACACAACAGGTTCCACTAAATTGAACCCATATGGGCTCCTCAGGCCACTGCACTAAAAGGCAAAGAAGGAAGTCACTCTACTGGCTGGGTTGGTTAGTTCTGAATACTGAGAAGAAACTGGATTCCTGCCATACAATGAGGGCATGGAAGACTGTCTGGAACCCAGGGGATTCTTGGGAGCAACTCTTAGTGCTTCCACATCTGACAGTGATACTTAAGGAAAAACAGGCAGAACCACTGAAGATTCAGACCCTTTAGAAATGAAAGCTGGGCTCATTCTACCAGGTAAAGAATCGACACCGGCCAATGTCCTGGCTGAGGCTACAGGAAGGAGACGTGGAAAGAGTAGTGGAGCAAGGAAGTTATAAATATCGACTCTGCCTGGTGATCAGTTACAGAAATGAGGACTGTAACAACTATGCATGGTTTCTTCCTTACATGTTATTTAAACATGTATAATTACACAAATACTCATTTCTTTTTGCTATTTCTTCCTTCCCTTATAATTTACAATTTATGTAAGTATTGGTGGTGGTTAAACTAACTTTAAAATCTAGTCTTTAGTAGAGTGAGACCCCAAAAGCCAAATGAAGAAAGTTTTGAGGAAGATGGGATGGTCAACTGTGTTAAAGATCCTTTGTTCATTCCTATACCTGCCTAAGGGCTCAAGAACCCCCTTGTCTGGGAAGTTCCTTTGATAGCCTCTGACCAAAAACTTCACTAGCCAACCAAAGCTACCATTAACTGAGGGCTTTCTTAAGTACTTTGTAGATATTCTCTCAGTCAGCAGAACCATCTTAATTTATCTGAGATAGGAATTGTGACTCCAATTTGCACACTCAAGAACTGAGGTTTAAGGGCTGAGGGTGGTGACTCATGCCCGTAATCCTAGTACTCTGGGAGGCCGAGGCAAGAGGATTGCTTGAGCCCAGGAGTTCAAGATCAGCATGAGCAAGAACAAGACCCTGTCTATACTAAAAATAGAAATATTAGCCGGGCATGGTGCTGCACACTGGTAGTCCCAGCTACTCGTGAGACTGAGGCAGCAGGATCGCTTGAGTCCAGGAGTTCGAGGTTGCAGTGAGCTATGATGATACTACGGCACTCTAGCTCAGATGACAGAGAAAGACTCTGTCTCAAAAAATAAATAAATAAATAGAACTGAGATTTAGAATGTTGATGTCACATACTCAAGTTCACTGTCTGTGTTGCTATGTGATCTAAACCAGGTCTGTCTGAGCCAATGTGTTGTTTTTCATTTCCCCTCTACTTGATTTGTTTCTTATTTTTCATTAAGGTAAATACTACTGGTATGAACATCTTATATATAAAAAAAAAAGGAAGTTTAGTCTTTAGGTTATAGAATAGTCAAGTGGGACTGATAATCACATCACCCAGAGATAGATGCTGACTGTTGTCCAGAAAGAGACACTGTTACTTTTTGGATTTTGTGTCTTTCCTCCCTGGGAGAGGTAAGAGAGTCTTCATCTGTACAGAGGATAGTAGCATGTTTGGCAGAGGCATACAACTGTCTTGTTGTATGGAAGTTCAAGTGTGTGTAGAAGGGAGTATATGAACCATGAGTAGCCAAAGGGGTGGACTGTGCCAGACAGACGGTTGTGATTTCTCAGCTCCAAACCCACTCTCCTATTCTCTGTGTTTTCATGCCAGGTCTGGGACTCTATAGCCACATTACTCCTTTGCCAGCTGCCCTCTGTTAGGTTCCATCCATAAGGAGCACAGAAGGAGGCTAGATGGGAGGAAGAGGAGGAAGGGACTTGCTTCTTCCAACTTTGGCTTGCTGCTCCTGTCAGCATCCTCTAAGCAATCGTTTGTCACCCTGGCAGTGGTAGTTGGTTCCAAGTTTCAGATTTTTTTCACTTTCTCTGAATCAGCCTTGTTGGACCCTCCCACATATACTAGTAGCAGCTAAGAGCACCCTCTTCTTACAGGCCTGGTACCAGCTCCATGGTGTCTGTTCCCTCAGCTCAGGAGCCATGAGGGCCAGCTGAACAGTGCCTCTTCCTCAGAGATCTGGGTTGCAGTTCTGCAGGGTTCTTCCTCCCAGTGAATAATCCCCATCTCTTCCCTTTGTTTCCCTACCTCTAAGTGTAGTATCTGTTTCCTGCAGTTACTGAGCCTATGTGTATTAGTTATCTATTGCTGTGTAACGAATGACCCCAAAACTAAGCTGCATAAAATAACACACATTTAGTAAGTATCACACAGTTCCTGTGAGTCATAAATCTGGGTGCAGCTTAGCTGGGTGCTTCTGGTTCAGGTTCCCTAACAAGGCGACACTCGAGGAGTTGGGCAGCCTGCAGGCATCTCAAAGCTCGATAAGGGGAAGATGTACTTCCAAGCTCACTCACGCAGTTGGCAGGATTCAGTTCCTCACGGGCTGTTGGCTGGAGGGGTCCCTCAGTTCCTTGCCATGGGGGTCTCTCCATAGGGCAATTTATACTCTGGAAGCAGCCTGCCGTCATAGCAAGCATGAGAGAGAGAAACAGAGGGCGAGTGAAGGGGAAGCGAGAGTCTTTTGTAATCTATTAATAATCTCAGAAGTGACATCCCATCAAGGAGGATTGTACAAGGGCACGAACGTCAGGAAATGTTTTAGAGGCTGCTACCATATGATGTTGAGCCGATATTCCCTTTTGCCCTTTTTTCAGTATTCCAATCCCTGAATAATCAATTCATTCTATTAAATTCTTTCTGTCCATACTCAGGTGTGGTTTCTGTTTCTGTTTTTGTTTCTGTAGGGGATTCCTATGTAGTCATCTCTTGGGCTTCACCCTCCCTTGCTTACTCCCTTTACACTGCGGTGTAAATTCTCTCGTGCCCCGCATAATGACGTTTCACTCAATGACGGACTGCACGTATGGCGGTGGTCCTATGGGACTATAATACCTTGCTTTTACTGTACCTTTGCTGTGTTTACGTATGTTTAGATACACAAATACTTACCACTGTGTTACAACTGCCGACAGTATTCAATACAGTAACATGCAATGGGATATCCCGTATAGCCTAAGTGTGTAATAGGCCAGACCATCTAGGTTTGTGCAATTGCACTCTATTATGTTCACACAACGATGAAATTGCCTACTGACGCATTTCTCAGAATGCATTCCCATTGTTAAGCAACACATGACTGTAGTTCCTCATTAAGGACTCTAAAATTTGAACCACTTGAGATGAATTATTTTAGCTCCTGGGTCCTGAACTGATGAATGAGTTTATAACCTGAGTAGGCTGGAACTGATCTTGGGGTTTGGTGGATATTCTGTACTTAGAAGCAGAAGACCAAAGCTGCAGTATAAATTTGTCACTGGTTCCATGACCTTGGGCAATTCACTCAACCATGTTAAATGTGAAGGTCCTTATCTGCGAACTGGGAAAATAAAGCCTCAGTCTCGCTGTCAGGGCTATAGTGAAGATTAAATAAAAATTCAAGTGCCTAGCAGAGTGTTTAGCACATAGTGAGTGCTCACGAAATTATTGCTATTATTGTTAGAAAGTGTATCCTGATTGAATTTCAATCAACTAAATTAAAAATGCCTACTTCACAGAGTTGTGGGAATTAAATTATATGATGGAGGCAAAGTGCTTAGCGCCGATAGTTGACCAGTGCCCAGTAAGCATTAGTATTAAATCCCTTAAAAAAACTGTTCAAATAAAATTTGTTTGTAAGTTAGACAGGCAAATGTAAACTATATTTTTAAAAATATTTACATTAAAAAGGAATTAACTTGGTACCCAAATTAGGCAAGAATCCATTTTATTCATGAATTAAACTTTAAAATTCTAAAAAAAACAAATAATCAATTCTCTCTTTCTTTCACTGTGTGTGTATGTGTATGTGTGTATCACAATCAACAAAGATTTGTTCCAAGAATGCTCATTTTTAAAAAAATTTAAAAAATAGTGCTTAATTTATTAAACTTTATCTTTTTTTCTGGAAAACTCAGTTATGTGGATTCCACAAGGTTACAGACTTTAAATGTATGGCTGAAATTGGTGATAGATTAATTTATGGACATGCTATTAACAAAATAAAATTTAATAATCTGTTCCATTTTCCAAGTATTGGTAAGATTTTGTTGTTGCTGTTTATCATTAGTCCCTGGCTACAAGTAACCATAAACTCCCTAGTTAAAATGATGTCGGGATTCATGGATTAAGAAAGAAAAACACATTTTGAGATGTCAGTGGAAATTTAACAGAGAATAAGATGTTTGAAAGAGAAAGTCATTGTTTCAAGGGAGGGGCAAAGAAGGCAGTCAAGATATAAACTTTAGCTGACACTTCAAAACAATTCACTTTATAATGGGCTTTATAATACCTGATGTTTCTTTTATTTGGGCTGCTGATCTGTCTTCCTAATTACAATTATAGATTGATAGCAACAATATTTAGTATTCCCTGAGGAAAACCTAACTCAGGTGAGACATAGGGCAGAGCCATGAACACAGAGCCAAGATCAGGACTGCAGGAAACCAGGGAGACACTCCGGTTGGTCCTGAGGTCAGCCCTGATCTACTCTGGAATTCCCAGGTCAGTCCTGGGATTGCTGTGCCCACAGAGGCCCGTGTGACAGGGAGGAGAGACGCCCCCCCAGGGGTCATGAGGTCAGCAGGGCACCAAAATAACCTGGAGCCAATGACATCAAGTACCTGGTCCTGATAAGCCCCCAAATAATAGCAGTTTACATGCTTTCAGGTCCTTGTGGATTGTGTTTTTAATACTTTAAAACATTTTTACATGCATCACTTTATCTGAGACTGACGTCCACCTAGTAAGCGAGGCCAGAGCTGGCTCCACTCTACTCCAGGTGAGGAAAGTGACAGCTGGGGAATGAAATAAATCAACGGCAGAGCTGGGACCAGGATTCAGAATTTCTGACCTGTAGGCCAGATTTCTCTTAGTGAGACAAGACAAAACGACTATGTGTTCATGGAAAGAAAGGGGAAGGAGAAACAAAACCAGGTAAGGACTCGAAGGTGATGGAGGAAAGACACACGGCCCAGGAAGGTAAGTGGGGCTGCAGTTCTGCTCCTGTCCACAACCAGGAGACCACCAGGGAGAACACAGGGTGCTGATGAAGAGGCCCCTGGCTGTCTTCTGAGCTGCTCGCCGTCCAGCAGCTAGCTCTGAATCTCCACCCACCATACTTCCCATCAGTCATGTACGTCAGTCCGTCCATATTTTCCACCAATACCAACTCTTATGGTGGCATGTAGAAAAGCCCTAAAAAGTATCTGTTACTCTAATGTGCCATATAATAGCAATTATGATGTGAAAGTACTTTGTAAACTGTCAAGTGCTATACAAATGCCCATTATCATTATTCTTGTGATGACGATGATGATACTGGGATTTTTCTCCAACTAGAGAAGCACTCATTGAGTCCCACCTTTTCTTCTTTAAGTCGGTTCCTATCTAGAACCAAATTTTAGTGTGTTTTTAATACTGCTGGTATAGAACCTTGTCGATGTCTCTTAAAAGCTCAAATAACTTATGTCTATTTTTTCTCCTTTCTTCTTATTATACTATTTCCCCTTCTCTACAACCCTGTCCTCCAAAGCCAGAAACTCAAGCGGCCTAGAGACCTCCAACCGGCAGGGGTTTTAGAAATAGAATTAGGTTCAGAGAATCATGGAAGTGGAGGAAACATTAAGACTGAACAGGTGACAGGACTCAGACCCAGAGAGGTGAAGTGACTTGCTGAGGTCAGAGTACGGTAAGTGCAGAGTCACAGGCAAAGACAAGCCTGCTGCTCTCTCCACTGAGCTGCATCCTCTGCTGTGATGTCACTTTCCCTCTAATATCAAGCCACCCATCTTCTGAGATTTTATTCCTTATTACAGTTTCCCCAGTATAGTTCCGTGAGGGTAAGTCCCGGAAGACACAATTGCAATGCCAAATCCCAAATATTGAAATACAGTAAGACCAAAATCCCAAAAATATAATTCTGAAAAAAAAAAAAAAGAATTATTTAAAAGACATTTATTTATATTTTTAGAAGGGAACTTATTTGAGAAACATATAAAAACATGATAGAGCACTTCATAGGTCAATTTACACAATAAAAATAGGCAATAATAACACATATTTTTGGAAGCATGAACACTCAGGTATACCAATGACAATCTCATGGGTATAACAGTGAGCAGATGAACCATTTTCATAAAGAAATAGATCAAAAGGAAATGTATAAATACATGTCACTGTGGTGGATGATTGTGCACACCCAGCTTTATAACTGTGATCGTCTGAAATATCATGATGGACAACTTAAATTTTTTGATGAGATTGATCAAAAACTGTGATGAATCACCACCCATACACAGTTGCCCAAAGAGCCAAGATCTCAAGAAATCTTATCTTTCATAAATGCAGATGTAGAAAAAGGACATCTCTTCATTTATTGAGGAAGTTTCAATGTTTTTATGTTGAGAATGAGGACAGCCGATGGTGTTACTCTCAGTCTCAGGCCGACAGCCTTGGGACTTGGGGGCTGCCGTGTGTAAGTCCTGGAGTCCAAAGGCTGGCGGGCCTGGAGTTCTGATGTCCACGGCAACGGAAGAAAAGCCTGTTCCAGCTCTCAGAGAAAGACCAATTCGCCTTTTGTGTTTGTTCTCTCAGGGCCCCTGGTAAATCAGATGGCACCCGCCCACATTGAGGGCAGACCTTCCCCACCTGGTGCTCTCAGGCTCACACACTGATCTCTGGAAACACCCCCACAGACACACCCAACATAATGCTTTACCAGGTTTCTAGGCATTCCTTAACTGGTCAAATTGATACCTAAAATTAAGTCCACAAGTCCACCCCTTGTCAGTTTGGCATCCATGTACACCTCCTTAAACCATACTTAATTTCCAAATAAAGACAATAACAAAGTAATAGTTCTGCCTAACATGATGTAACTATTCTGTGATTGTGATTTTTCGGGATTTTAGACATTAGAAATTTTGATCTGTTGGAGGATTTCAGCATTGGGGATTACGGCTTTTGGGATTGGTCTTTTGGGATAATAATCCAAACTCACCATGAATATATGCCTCAGGGGCCCCTCTAGGGATACTCTCTTGAATGGAAGTCACCTGGAAATCTGCCAGACCTTAAGAATAGGGGCTGGTCAGAAATCAAGGACCCCATGTTATGGATTAATAATCCCCAAATGTTTCCTCTTGAAGTCCTTCAAAATTTCCTAGTCCAGCCACAGAATCCTGAAAATTTTCCTGCTTTGAGTTATGTGTAGAATGGAGATTCTCAACCGCAGTGGCACATTAAAGCCATAGGAGATTTTTTTGAAAATATTTGTTCCTGGGCCCCACTTTGGATCAACTGAATTCAAATCTCTGGGAGAGAGATTCAGGTGTTGATAGGTTTGAAAAGCTCCCAAGTGAGTCTAGGGTGCAGGGAAGGCTGAGAATCTGAGATCCAGAATTTATAGATCGTATTCAACTCTCTATAGAGAACTGGTGTCTTTAATGGGTCTATGTTGAAGTCTATCTTCAAATCCATTGTTGTTCATTCTTGGGGGTGGCCCCCTTTTTTTATGCTCAGATAAACCCACAATCTGCTTCACTGGAAGAGTTTTACCTTCTTGGCCTCCCAGGTCACCCTCAGCATCCATCCCTTAGAGAGATGCCCTTGTCTCCATGATTCATATGCTGGCTTCCTCATCCCCGAATACCCGCACCTATAACTGAACCCTAAATCTGCTTCCTTGTTTTCTACATTAGAAGATTCTTCCTCAGACAACTGAATGTGGTAGATATTCATCAGATGAGGAAATGAGACAAATATAGCTCAGATCTTCTGAATCCAACATTTGCCCCAATTTCTACTGTATTGCTTATTCATTCATTAAGTGTTTATGGAAGGCCTTTTGTGACCAGATTCAGCCTCTTTCCTTCTGAGTATCTTGAATAACCCCAAAGAGGGCCACCCTCTTTGCAACCATCAGCCACGTCACTGTGCAATTTCCAGTGCTGTCTAACACCCAGCTGAGGATTACGCCTGATGAACATTTCTGCAGAGGAGCAGCTTTCCAAACCTGCTAACTTGCTGGGCCCTCTTCTTTCCTGGTGTCTCTGTCTCTACAGAGAGAAAAAAACCTGACCATTTCTCACTGCTTGTTTATGTACTACCCACTATGCTTTGACAGAAAAACCCCGTGAGTCAGCCTATGTAGTGGCACATGAGCTGGTTCTTCCTAAATGAGTCACTGCAGAGGGCCATATTCATGTATTTAAGTGTGTCAACGTTGGTCTGCAAAATGATGCAGATATGCCACCCCGGTGCATTCCATACAAAAGTGCACTGGTCATTTCAGAGCCTGAATCTCTTGCCTGCTCTGGCGTGTGATTCCCCTCCCAGCAGACACTGTTTAACTACCTGACTTCCAGTTTTCTCAGATGTAAACTACAAATGCAAATCCCACTTCAAGCAACAGAGTCTTCCCAACAGATTCTAAGTTTACACACCATAGCTAAACTCCCTGGTGCACCCATCCTTCCTGGGAAACCTCTAGAACTGGCCGCAGCATAGGCATGCTGAGATGTGAAATACATGGTATGTGCATTGTCACTCTCCCTTTCAGCAAGCTGGGCAGACATATCCGTTGTTTTTCTCTCCCAACCTGGATGAGGTCTTGATCTTCTAACACTAGATCATTATCATTTGGAGCTGGTAAAAAAGGGGTAGAACCTATTGCCCAACACAAGCAGTAGAAGGAAGTGTCTTTGAAACTGTGCACATTTAGGTTTGGAACTGAACCCTACAACTCACCCAACCTCAGTTTCCTTATTTTTAGACTGGGATACTACCACCTACGTCCCATAGTGTGGTTGTGAGAATTAAATGAGTTAATATCTGTAAAGCATCTAGTGCCTCTTCTAGTGCAATAAATGTAGGTTCCCCTCTCTTTTCTCTTCCTTAAGGGACATTTCCTTGAAGATTTGATGAGCACTGTTTTAACTAATTTTAGAGTTAGGGAGAGATAAGACCAATGTTTGAATGAGGGAGATATAATGCATAGATAAAAATGGAAGCCTTGGCCGGGCACGGTGGCTCACGCCTGTAATTCTAGCTCTCTGGGAGGCCGAGGCGGGCGGATTGTTTGAGCTCAAGAGTTCGAGACCAGCCTGAGCAAGAGCGAGACCCTGTCTCTACTAAAAATAGAAAGAAATTAATTGAACAACTAAAAATAGAAAATTAGCTGGGCATGGTGGTGCGTGCCTGTAGTCCCAGCTACTCGGGAGGCTGAGGCAGGAGGATTGCTTGAGCCCAGGAGTTTGAGGTTGCTGTGAGCTAGGATGACGCCACAGCACTCTAGCCTGGACAACACAGTGAGACTCTGTCTCAAAAAAAAAAAAAAAAAAAAAAAAAGGAAGCCTTTTTAGAGTTTGTAGAGGAAAGACCCACAGAATCCGGAAATTCTAGCTGTAGAGGGAAGCCCAATAGATAAGAAGACTGTGCTTTTGAAAGATAAGAAATGGTAATGAGGAATGATTTCCAAGAAATGAAAGTGCATGACAAGTGTAGAAGGAAACAGCAAAGCCGCATACGTAGTTGAACCTAGTTTGCTGGTAAGCAAGCTGTCAATTAAATAAAATTCTAAAATGCGGCTCTTATACCTTCTCTATTTTATCCTTTCTTTTTTCTTTCTTTTTTTTTTTTTTGAGACAGAGTCTCACTCGCTTGCCTGGGGTGAGTGCCATGGCATCAGCCTAGCTCACAGCAACCTCAAACTCCTGGGCTCAAGCAATCCTTCTGCCTCAGCCTCCCGAGTAGCTGGGACTACAGGCA
>CAUYSK010014527.1:0-58511 GCA_963575035.1 Avahi laniger | reverse complement strand
CTCTGGGAGGCCGAGGCGGGAGGATTGTTTGAGCTCAGGAGTTCGAGACCAGCCTGAGCAAGAGCGAGACCCTGTCTCTACTAAAAATAAAAAGTAATTAATTGGAGAACTAAAAATATATAGAAAAAATTAGCCGGGCATGGTGGCACATGCCTGTAGTCCCAGCTACTCGAGAGGCTGAGGCAGGAGGATCGCTTAAGCCCAGAAGTTTGAGGTTGCTGTGAGCTAAGCTGACGCCACGGCACTCGCCCCGGGCAACACAAGTGAGACTCTGTCTCAAAAAAAAAAAAAAAAAAGATTCCATCTCTCAACACATTGCATTAGGGATTAAGTTTCCAACACATGAATTTTGGGTAACACATTCAAACTATAGCATTCCTTCTCCCCTACATCAAACAAAATGACATCGAACCTGAATTTGATCAAGCCTCTAGATCTAATTATTAGTTTACCAAAAATATACAATTCAGAGGAGCATGTTAAATGGCACCATGAGGATGTGATTAGCAAAATCCAGACTGTAGAAAACACTGCAAGAGCAATAACCTAGTTTCCTTCAAATAATACAAGAGGAGAGAAAGACAGAAAAAAAGAGAGAAAGGGAGACCCCTAAAGACTAAAAGCCAAAAAAAACAATTAAAGACTTAAAAAAAAAAAAAAGACTGAGAAAGATTAAAAGACATGTATTAACCAATAGCTAGATATAGACCATACGTTGGATCCTGATTGAAATAATCAAACTATAGGGAAAAAATAATTTGTAAGACAATCAGGAAAATATAAAAACATGACTAGAATTATTGTTAACCTTTAAAAATGTGATAATCATTTTATAGGAATTTTTAAAATTCCTGTTTTCCAGAGAGACACACGGAAATACTTACCAATGAAATGATATGCTATCTGGGATTTGTTTCAAAATAGTTTGGGGTGGGAGAGCAGCAAGTGGGTGGAGGAGAGATGAATGGAGATTGGCCATGAGCCAGTAATTATGGAACTTGGTGATTACTTAACCAGGTTCATTATATTATCCTCTCTACTTTTGTAAATGTTCAAAAATTTCCAAAATAAAAATTTTTAAATATTTAATTTTTATTCACCTGGAAGAATCCCAGATTAGGAGCTGAAGAGCTTGGTAGACGGTGGAGCATCTGAGCAGGACCCAGCGGACAAGGAAGGAGGGCAGGGAGGGGCCTGATCAAGTTTGCTGCAGGAAGCAGAGGTGCTAGTGTGCCCTTCCCCAGGTAAAGCTGGATTTTGGTGTGCTGAGAATGAGGAGGACAAAGAAAAACACAAAGCCCAGCAAAAAGTGCCCAAAAGAGACCACCCACAGCAAAAAAATGGAACAATGAGCGATTTAACACTGTGTGACACACAGTTTCTAAGGCTTTCCAAATAAAAACTCTTTAGTCCTTACAGCAACCCTCCCATAGGTATGTGCTGTTTTTATCCCTATTTTATGCTTGAGGAAACTGAGGCACAGACAAATTACTTGCCTGAGGTTGCCCTTAAGCCAGGATTTCAGCCTGGGTAAACCCGGAACCTGGGTCCTTAACCATTGTGCTGTGCTGTGACTCTTTGTCAGTGCCACTTCTGTATTTTGGTGGAAATCCGTGACTATAAAATGGTTTCCTCTCCCAACTTCTCTGTTCCCAAAGCCCCCATTCTCCTGATTACCCAAGTTTGCCATCTTCAGCTCTTCTCTCCCTTGTGTCCTGTAATAACCACTTGGCTCTGGGTTCTGTTGATTCTGTAAAACTGTCCTTGGATCCCAGAGCCACCCAGCCTGGATCACTGCAGGAGTGCCCTGACTCCAGGTCTTCCCTGTCTGCTTATCTCCATTAACCCCCTGATCCTCCTGAAGCACCACTTGCCCCACGTCACTCCCCTGCTTATAGACCTGCAAGGTATCCTCATCAACCACAGAATGAACAGTGAGACAAGACAAGCACTTGGTCCTCAGAGTGAGTCAGTGCTTAATAAATCTTCAGCCCTATGCTGTCTGGCTGTTTTCCCAGCATCTACCTTGTAACAACTATCTCCAAAAACCCGTCTAATTAAACATCTTTAGGCTTCTGCTCTTGCGCCCACTATTTTGCACTCTCAGCGCTGATCACTGGATTCATCTCCTCTCTGCTTACAAACTCAGACTCATCCTCAGGACTCAGCTAAGGCCTCTGTTCCTCCCATAAGCTATTAAAGCTCTTGCCACCTGGCCCCTAGGTGGTCTGGGTTTCCTGGACCATTCAAATTTCAAAAACCTTGAGTAGGGGGAGGGGTTGGCAGAACAATACTGCCTTTTGTGTTTACCAAGAAAAGATACTACAAGAAACAACTACCTAATTTCATTTCGAAAAGAACATTTTAATAACAATAACAAGGGCGGGCAGTCTTTTAAATTATGTAAATTCAGTTTTAGTAAAAACTTGCCTTTTAGTCCTTGTTTCTACCTTTCTGCTGGAAACTACTGGTGTGTGCCGTATCTTGGAGTGCATATATATCTTATTCCCCATCTTCGTTATAAGGTCTGGATTCTGGGAATCTGTCTTTATCAAGAAGTTTCTCAATAAACACTTGGTGTTTGATGGATTTAAAATCAGTCAGATATATTCATGGTGTTCAGATATTTGCTTTTCATTCAGTGAATAATCACTGAGCAGCTCCGAGCAGTCTGGCAGTGTCTTAGGGACTGAGACTTAAGAAAGATGGGGGGAAGGACTGGAGGGACTACATTTTGGGCCGGGAGAGGGGTCAGTATCCAGTCACAGGAACAGGGATATTGTGTTGGGAACGGCAGCCTAGACCTTGAAACGAGGGAAGGCGCGAGTTGGGGCTCCCTTCAAAGTATGCCTCTCCTGACTTGGGTCCCCAGGGAGTCCAGAGTGGTTAGAATTTGGTCAGAGGAAGCAGGGAAGGAGATGTCGAGAGATGGACTAGGGAGATAGCAGAGACCAGCACTTTAAATTCCTTCTTTACCATTCTTACCACTTCCTTATTTTGAAGGAGACTGAGGAACTATTGAAAAGTGTCCTGTAACCCCAATTCTGTTAAAAAAAAAAAAGAGAAAGAAAGAAACAGAATGATGTGAACATGTACGTGTCTATTTGTCCGTGGCTCCCATTCCTGACAGGAGACTGGGAAGCGTCACGGCAGACTCGGGGGAGCACATACAGAGGGAATAGTTCCTCATCGTACGTGAGCTACTGGAAGAGAGAGATAGGGAGGGAAAAGCATGTTTATTAAGAAAATTTGGAGACTGGGGGAAGATGTTTTTTTTTCGAGATGGGTTTTCACTCTGTCGCCCAGGCTGGAATGCCGTGGTGTGATCATAACTCACTGCAGCCTTGAACTCCTGGGCTCTAGCAATCCTCCTGCCTCAGCCTTCTGAGTAGCTGGGACTACAGGCATGTACCGCCACGCCTGGCTAGTTTTTCTATTTTTTTTAGAAAGAGGGTCTTGCTATTTTGCCCAGGATGGTCTTGAACTCAAGCCCTTCTACCTCGGCCTCCCATATCTCTGGGATTATGGGCATGAGCCACCACACCTGACTGGGAGAAGCTTTTTTAATGTCACTTTATAATCCTGTCACTCAGCTATATCCACTTAAAAATGTTGGCCCAATTTCTGCCAGACTTTTCTTCCGGTGTGCAAGTTTTGTACTGTTTTCTCTTTTTCAAATGTCAGTGTGTTCATTCTGAGGTACAACTCAGTGTGCTGCCGTTTTCACTTAATATTTTATCATAAGCACTGTCTCTAATTGACTCACCTAACCATTCCCTTATTTTAAGAAACATGGATTTTTCTGGTATTTTACTCTCATAAAGAATAATGCTTGAGGGGAGGGTTCCGCCAGCCCCTATGGTGAGGGCTGAGTGCTACTCTTCACCTAGAAAATAAAAAAAGAAAAAATAAAAAGAATAGTGCAGCACACATCTCTTATGCTGAAAGTTTTTTCTGAATTTGGGATCGTTACCCTAGAGTGGAGTCCCAGACTTGGGCTCATTGAGTAAAAGGCCAGGAACATTTTAAAGCTCGTTGTCATATTGCCAGATTTCCTTCCAGGGGCTGAATCAGGGGACTGAATCAGGGGCAGCCATGGAGTACCCCTTTCTCCTGTACCCCTACATGGCACACTTGTTTCTGTGGGGCAGCCTTTTTAGTGCAAAGAAGCAGTACCGTTACACATCCTTTTTTAAAAAACAAAAATTGCAATAGCTTCGAGTCCACTGTTTTTCCTAGGCCTACGCCGCATACAGCGTTGCCAGCGGAAAGGCCTGAGGGGATGGGTGGATATCACTTTTTAATTTGCTGTTAGTTTTTCATACAGGAACAAATGTCTGAAACTTTCCAAAACTTAATCTAAGCTTGGACAGATCCCTTGACTTTTGAAATCTTGGTCCCTTCAGGATGAATGCTTTGTGTAGAGAGGGAGAACATATAAATTTTCCAAGAAACATTATAAGGTAATTTGAAAATCCTTTGAAACATCTACAGGATGAATCTCACACACGGATGAAGTCACTAAACCAGCTGGGACAGGCTGATCTGATGTGCACCCCCAGGAAGTCAGGTCTGTTAAGGTGCCCTGGGCCTCAGTGTTGCAGTCCTGACCCAAGCATCTCTTCTTCTCTGACACTTCCTCATAACACCCTTGTTTGTATTTCTTCTTTGAGTTGGAGCTGGGCTTTTCCACTCCTGAGTGCCACTAGGAGACCTAAGAACCACTTTGCATCTGAGAGTAATGAACTGTTGGCTGAGATCACAGGGTTATCTGGTCCAACAATGTGCTGTCTGGCCTCTGCCTGAACACCTGCAGTGATGGGGCAGCCCAGAGCAAACTGAATTCCTCCTTGTCCACATGACAGCCTTTTGCTCTGCAATAGATTGCCTTCCTCACATTGAAGGGCTCATACAACATCCTTGTGAATGTCCTCAGCCTGCCCCTCTACTCTGGACTGCCTGGAAGAGTGTATCCAAGACCAGGACATCATTCCTTGGGCACCGTCGAGTACATCGGCCATCGAAACAACCTCCGTTTTCCAGGCACCCATGTCGTGGAATTGACTCCCCCAAGATTACTGCCCACACGTGTATCCATCATCAGTTCAGCCATATCCATTCTACACACTCTTTCCTGCCCTGGCAGCAGGATGTCTGTAGGTGGAGGACTTCATCTCTGTTATCCCATCTTTTAGGCAAGCGACACTCAGCTTCCCCTGCCTCAGTTCCTTCGTCTATAGAATGGTACTCTCAACAGCCCCCACCTCAGAAGGTGCTCACGAGGATTAAGTGAATTCATGTTATCAAAGTACTTAGAAGAGCACCGGGCACAGTGTAAGACAAAAGGGATGTTCGCATCATTTGTCATCTGATCACACTGTTGAGACTCTGGGGTCCTCAGCATGTTCCCTCCCACTCTGACCAGTAAGCCCCCAGATCAGTAGCTGGCCTGGCGAAGGGGTCAGGGCCAGCAGTAGCTGGAGAGTTAGGCCGCTCGTGCCATTTGTCCTTGCCTCTGCCTGCTTTCTGTCTTTTGTTTTGAGGGGTTATTTGGGGGTTTTGCTTTTATATGGCCAAGTGATCTGTAGAAATCCTCCATGTATTTCTTCTCCATTTCGTCTTAATCACATTTTTTCTTCTGAACTCATACCCTCAGATGTATTCATTATTCTGCAAATACTATTTGTGTGTCTCCGTGGGCCCAATACTGTTCTGGACACCGGGGCCACAGCAGTGATAAGAGTGTCCTGGGGAAGCTGGTGTTCCGAGGACACCAGCAGTCATCTGCCTGTCTCATCCTGCCAAGAGTGGCTGACCTCTGTACTGTCCTGTTGACCCCTTTGTGTGAAGGTCTTATGTTTGCTCACCCCTGTTCAGCATATGGGCATTAAACCACTGGAGATCGTAACTGCCATTTTTGCATTCTCCTTTCCATTATTTTCTCCTGCTCATTAAGGAGCATCTTCTCCACTGTTATTTTTTCTTCCCATAACATACTCAGGAAGAGCAAGGCCTCAAAAAATATAAATATTGATGTACTTCACCCAATCCTGGTTGTTATTAGAGTGGTTATCATTTTATATCCAGTGTCTCAGTTCTTGAATACATTCATCCTTACCTTAACCAAGTGAGAGAGAACAGGAACAGGAATTAAAAGGAGTGAGTGGGCTGCACTTACAGCTTAGCCTGTGCAACTCTGGAGAACAAAGGATATTCCTTATTGTTTTATCCTGGCCCGAAGGGTCATTACATTGTTTCTTTTTGTACTTTCTAAAGGGTTAAATTCAGAGAATTATTATTATTATTTTTTTTTTTGTGAGACAGAGTCTTACTTTCTTGCCTGGGGCGAGTGCCCTGGCGTCAGCCTAGCTCACAGCAACCTCAAACTCCTGGGCTCAGGCAATCCTACTGTCTCAGCCTCCCAAGTAGCTGGGGCTACAGGCATGAGCCACCATGCCCGGCTAATTTTTTTTTTTTTTTCTAGATATATTTTTAGCTGTCCAATTAATTTCTCTCTATTTTTTGGTAGAGATGGGGTCTCGCTCTTGCTCAGGCTGGTCTCGAACTCCTGAGCTCAGAACGATCGCCCACCTTGGCCTCCCAGAGTGCTAGAATTACAGGCGTGAGCCACCGCGCCCGGCCTTAAGGTCTGATTTTAACTTAATAGAAAAATATCATCACAATCAGTTTTACATATTATTTTTTAAAAAAATTTTAAAATTCTCCTAGAGATATTTAATTTTTAAACACTTAAGTAATTTCTAAAAATTATTTTCCTAGTGATTATTTAGACATTATGTTAGGAAACATTAAGACAGATATCAAGAACAGATAGAAATAGTAATGCAAGGTCATATCTGCCTAAAACAGTAATAAAAAAAGGAAAGTGAGAAATGAGAAAATTTGAAATGTGCAAACATAAGGCTGTCACAATAGCACAAAAATTTTTAATATAATCAAGGTAATTTCTGTGGCTTTTAAAAGTCAACAAAAATGACAAAGTATTGAAAATTAGCAAAAAGGTGATTTTATTGAAGAAAATTAACAAGAATCTTAAAATAATAACAATGTGGGAGAACTTTTGGAGAGATGGCTCCTCCAAAAAACGATTATTTTCACTGTTTCAAATGATAAAAAAATTATATTTTTTGGATGGAAAAAATGGAATCCATGAATAGAATTCTTCACACAATCACATCACAGAACTGACCCCAAATATGTCAAATATATCTTGGCTTACGTTCCAGAATTTTAAGGATCATTAACTTCATGTGCTTAAGTCCAACAATTAATAAAGAAATGGGTTATTTTTTACATTTCCATTCAAGGTTGTATTCTGATTTCTTTCCTTTTAGATTAATGAAATCCCTATTTCCTGTATACCATGGATATTATAGGGCCATACAGTTTAATAAAATGGAGAAATTTTGCTTCTAAATGCTAACCGTTAGGAGAATTAGCCAATATTTTGATCAGAGTGTTTCTTTAATTTATGCTCAAAGAGATTTGGTCATCTTACTTTTCAATAAATTGCCTTTGTGACATACAGCCCTCTTCTTTTACTCAGAGAAATTGGAAAAAGATAGTTTGTGATCTTGATGTTCTACTCAAGCATTTTGCAAGGAGAATTGACAATTTCCAACTGTATCCAAGCTACTTCTTAAAAGATCACCATCCTTTATATCTCCACACCTAATTATTAAGTGCCAATCAAAACTGACAGTAGGACAACAAAGACACACAATTACACACAAGGATATACTTTCAAATGTCATTCTAAATTTATGAGATTGCATAGTTTTACAGTTCTCTTATGAAAATGTCAAAAAGTGCCAACTATAATCTTTTCTCTGAATGATGAATACAACAAATTCATGTCCTTAATACATTCACCTTTTATTCTTATAAACAATGATAAAAATTCTGCTAATTCCTGTCTTTTTATTTTTTGAGCTGAAGGTGTTCATTTCATATTTCTGAGACTTCTCTTAACATCTAGAGAAAAAAGTGAAAAGCGTTAAATTATGCTAGTGTTGTTTGATTATAAAAATAATTTATTCTCATAATAAAATATTCAAATGGTATAGAAGAAACTGAAGATTAAAATCTAGCCCATACCTAAATTTAAGCTGCCTAATTCCTATCCTAAAGAGTCATTTGGATTAATTAATTAAAATGGAGAAATTCATTATTAATCATTTTTGCTAATCCTTTCAGACATATCCTGTGAATTGATATACAGACATTTATGAATATATTAACATAAAAATGTATATTAATATACATTACTTATTCTTTATACTAATATGTATTATATTTTTAAACATATTAGATCAAACAATAAACCCTGTTCTGCAATATGTTTTTGGGATTTTAGAATTTATATATTATTTTATTATTTTATTTCTAGATATAATACTGCCTCATTCTTCTAAATAACTGCACAATATTCTAATGTATGTTAATATAATAATTTGTTTCATGAGTCTCTTGAACTATTGTAAGTTTTGATATTAGAAAACAATGCTCCATATTGTTTGATCTGTATATTTGATCACATATGTTTACATGCTTCTGTGAATGTATCTGTAGGATAAATTCATAGATGGGAAATTTCTGTGTCTAAGCATTTATTTGCTTATAATTAAAATTTGTTAATTTAAAATTATATTAGCTAAATAAAATACATTTTTAATATAGTCCTCATATTTCACATTGTAAGAGCTGAAAATTAAGCAACAATGGAGCATGAGATAAAGAATTCTTTTATAAAAAAAAGAAATCTAAACAGAGAAAATTATTTGGGAAAAATTGTTGATGGTCAACATTGTAATCAAATTTTGTAGAGTACAACCCAAGGAGAATAGCAATCACTATTTTTTAAAATTTAACATGAAAATAAAACTGTAACTTGAATTACATCAGAATAATAAATTATTAGGAAAACATTATAACAGGTGTGATTATTTCTTGAATTTGCAGAATTATATTATAAAATCAACTAAAATTATTTGATGCCAAATGAGATAACATGTACTATGTCATCAATGCAGATAGTAATTAGTTAACATTTGAATGATTCATATTTAAATAATTCCCTGAAAATGTTAAGCAAGTCTGGAAAAAGTGGATATATATCTCCTAATTCCTATAGATTTTTGTTGATATAGAACAAACATGTGGTTCAATGACATATTCTATTTTTTCCGTCACTCTTTTCCTGGCTATTATGGGGAAGAGAGACATACTTCAGATCTTTAAAAACTTATCATCACTATAATTACCTAAAGAAACAAAAGAATAGTCTTTCAATTAGAAGAATTTAAGATCAAGAATAAATGGCACTAGGCTAGTGACAGTATAATGGTCAGAATTTTTATGACCGGGGTCGACATTCATTATTAGATCTTCAATTTCTAGAAAGCAATTTGACAAATGGAGAGATCCCAAAAATTGAAAAACACAGACTTTAGGTATATATAGGAAGTGCAGCTGTGTTCAACTTTTCTGAAAAATAAGAAGAAAAAGAATGTATTGCATAATCTTCTAAAATTTCTTTTCAATATTTTACCTTTTAAAATTTGCACTCCAAAATATATTCCTTGAGATTTTCTTACTAAACTTCTTTGAGAATATAGGTTTCATTTAAAAATTTCCTTCTAATAATCAAGTATTAAATCCAGTTTATGTTGTTTTATATGTATTTATTACCATGGGCACATAATGAAGGCAGAACCATTTAGGTCCCTCTCTCTCTCTCTTTCTCTCTCTCTCAGACACACATGGAGCAAGCTTCTAACATTTACAATGATTGAGTTTATCCTAAGATCATGATCAGCTTAGATTATGAACATCTGGCTGGTTCCAAATAAAGTCGTGGCAAAACCTAAAACAGTATTCATAAAAAGATTACTATCTCTTTAATAAAACGTTTTTTCCAAGACTTCCATTATCAATGCCTGAATGATTTACTGCCCTTGGTTTGTATTCTGACACATATCTGCACTGCTCTCAAAAGAATTCACTCATCCCTTCACTAAAATTAAATTGAATGCGCATACTACATGGATCCTTGCATATTAGGAACAGTACATTGATCAAAATTTGGGTCTGATTCTGTGCCTAGTATTGTGCCATGTTCTATAGTGTATACACTGTAATATGCTTCTTCATTTCTAGGAGCTTTCAAATTACCTGGGGATTAATGGCCAACAAAGAAAAAGTCAGATAGCAACAACATGTGATACATGACAAATATATAGAGAGGCAATAGAGGTACTGTGGAATTTAAGGAAGAAGGGTATTCATTACTTTGCAGAAAAATTTATCTAGAACCAATCCTTGAAGATGAATGGGATTCATATTTGCAGAGGAGAGAAGAAAAAAAGTACTTTAGGTGTGGATAATTACGTCAGTAAAGGAAAGGAGATCGGGCAGGGCACGGTGACTCACGCCTATAATCCTAGCACTCCGGGAAGCCGAGGCGGGAGGATTGCTTGAGCTCAAGGAGTTCAAGACCAGCCTGAACAAGAGCAAGACCCCATCTCACCTAAAAACAGAAAAATTAGCCAGGAATCGTGGCACGTCCCTGTAGTCTCAGCTATTCGGGAGGCTGAGGCAGGAGGATCGCTTGAGCCCAGGAGTTGGAGGTTGCTGTGAGCTAGGCTGACACCACGGCACTCTACTCATGGCAACAGAGTGAGACTCTGTCTCAAAAAAAAAGGAAAGGAGATCAACTCTGCAAGACACATTGTGAGGGATTGGTTTGGGAAGAGTGAAGAGATCTGTCTGACTAAAATAGACTTTACTTTAAGAAACAAAATTTGTAGGCTATATCCATGGAAAAGTAATTTGAGTCTATTTCATTGTAGACTACAGAGACAGTCTAGCCAGTAGGAATTTCTAATATAAGTCTAAGAAAAAAGTATTTTATGTTATGGAAAGAAGTAAATTCTTGAAAGTCTTTTATTTAAGGTGATAATGCATAGAATGATTTATAAAAATTAATCTGGGTATAAGAAGTAATATGGATTATGAGATGCATGATAATATTAAAAATTTACTCAGCACGTATTGCATAATAGACATTTTGCTAGAAGATCAACATGAATTGTTTAATTTTCAAATATATTATCTCCTTTTATAGGTGAGAATATAAGGCTAAGATAGATTCAAAAATTTCCGTAAGATCCCCCAAGGTAGTCCATTTCACAGAATTTAAATGCAGACAATAATTCTTTAAGCCAGAGTTCTGGGTCCAAAGAAAGGAGTTAATAAGTTATTAAAACTAGTCTTTTGTTTCCAGCTCTTGAGGAACATAGGTAAAAAGCAAACAAACAAAAAACTAGTCTTTTTGTGTTAAATTGCTCCACTGTGTCAGGAATAAGGAATAATGAACAGGTGTTAAAGACAATGTGAAGGAAGTCAGATTAGTTCAAACCACGTTGTAAAGATGCAACACATTTAAAGAATACAATTTTTTGAGTAAAGATGTATTGGCAATACATGCATTTGTTGGTCAGAACTTGCTTCCTACTTTTCCTAAAATTATATGGTCATGCTAACAATACCCAGTTATCCTAGACTGGTTTGAAAGAAAATTCAAGAAGAAAACAATTTGCAGATTTCTGAGAATAAACTCATTTTGTCAGATTGCTCTGTTGGTGATGATTTGGTTTTGTGTGAATAATTTTCCCCTGATATGTGTTCAGTAGAAATGATACAAACCAGTTTTGCAAATAGATCCCTTAAGAAAAATTTAGCATTGTCCTTACTTATGTTTCCTAAAGGCATCTTTCCATCTGATTATTTTTCTTCGGTTTCTTTTGAAGTAAACCCAAAGGCAGCATGGAAAAGCTACCCACAGTAAATTCTTGCAGTTTCATCCCAGATTCCTATGGAAAAGTCACAATAACAATGAGATCATTGTCTAATTTTTGTAAAAGCTCACCTATTTTCTTTAGAGACATATTTATTGAATAGCTTCACACAAATAAGACCTAATTAGAAATATAAATATCTAAAGTTGAAGTATACATTTCAAAATCATTAAACCTATCAAAAAATTTTTCTACTTTGAAATCCCTACTAGCATATATTGAGTATATCTGATAAATATTTACTATTGAATAAGCCATGTGACATGAACTTACATAAATAAATTTATGTAAGATTTATTTTGTCCAACAACATTTAAGTGGAAACGTGAGTCAAGAACATGCTACTCGTTTGCTTCAGACCCTGAAATAGCTCTGCATTTCGCTGTAAGGTCAAACCTTTCACACCTGGCACCTGACCTGGCCCCTGTTACCTCTGTGATCTCACCTCTCTCTCTCACTCACTCTGCTCCAGCTCCATTGGCCTCTTAGCTATTCCTTAAACAAACTAGGTGCATCCTATGTTCAGTCATGATACTGTGCAGAAACTTCTTCAAAATTTCCACATTAAATCTCTCTTTCCCAAGGATTCTCTAAAAGACATTAGTGAGGCCAACTCTCACCATCCTATTTAAACATGATCTCCCCCTCACCCATCATTCCTAATGCTTCTCATCTTGCTCCATTTATTTAGTCTTTCATAATTATCATGTTCTAACACAGTGGAAAACTTACATGACTTTATGAAATTTTATGACTTTACTAAAATGTAAGCTCCTGGAAAGCAAGAATGTTTGTTTTGTTTAATGTTGAATCTCAAGCATCTAGTTCAGTATCTAAACAGTACGTGCCGAATTAATATTTGTTAAACGAAAGAATGAATGAATGAATGAAAGCATTTTTACTTTCTCCCCCACCAAAATTGGCCTCTAAATAGCCATATTGTGTTTCACAGCTGAAGTGTAAGGAGTCAGTAACTTTTCTGGTTGGCACGAGGGAAACATTAATGAATATTATTCTGCCAAGGCATATATTTGTTAAGTATTTCGAGCAATTTCTAGTTAAATACTATGCTTTATTATTGAACTCTGATAAATGTTACTTTATAAAATGTCAATTAAATAAGATGAATAGTCACTCTTTTAAGTGATCCACAATCCTATTGTCTTTGATAAGGATAGATCCCGAGGAGTGTGTCTCTGAGACAGGGAGCACCAACGCAATTATTTGAACTTATATATATTCTTGGAAATCATGTCTGCCTCATTTTTGAAGACATTCAATGGCTTGACACTAATAAATTCTCAGCAAATATTTGTTGATACAAGAATGCATTTCAAAAGTCTCTTTTCTCTAGCATTCATGTAAGTGTCAAGGATTCAAACGAGCTGCTGAGACTTTGTAAGATCTCTGGCGGTTACGTGACCTCTTTTTATCCAATGAGGAATTTTGGGTAAGTGACTTCAGATCTCCCTAGAATTCCTTAGATAAAATAACACTGAAGAAATATTAATGAGTTGTGTCTTTTTTCTTTTTTTCAAATTGTCATGCTTCCGTTATGCTCCTCTTTAATCTGTGGCTTAAGAAGATATTCCCTTCACTTCAGTTGAAACTACAAGCACCATGTTGAAAGAAAACTCATCACTTTCTTCTCCTTGTTTTTTTAAATAATTTATAAAAGTTTATTAGATTGACATATCAACTGACTCACTGATATCCTGACACAGGTGTGAGTTATACTGAAACTCTGAGTATTATCTTTGTAATTTTCTGTATATCTTCTTCTTGTTTTGATATTATACCCCAAAAGGAAACATTTCTATACAGTGAACAGATATTAAAATGCCTAGCTGGATTTCATCAATGACAAGAAAACAATAAATTCTATTATTTTGGGGTCTATGGCCAGTACACAATATTTTGTGATACAGGGTGTTAATATGTCTAAGCACTGTGAACCAGAGATGGAATGACAGGACTTAAATTGAATCTTTTGCTTTGGGGAATTTAATGAAAAACTTATAGAATGAGAGAGAGTTAACAAAAGAATATTTAATCAAAAATCACCTTTCTTTAACAATTATTTTCCTATAGGTCTTTTGCTATTCTCTTAAACACATCTACTTCATTCAAAGCTTTCCCATCATACCTCATTTAGTCAAAGAAGTTATCACGATGCAATTAAAACTTGAGAGACTTTTATTGCTGAGTTCTTTTAATACAGTTCAGTAAGAAGTATCATTTATAGAAGGTCCCCACTATGACCACCATGTAATAAGTATGTATCAATGTTCAAAATGATCCATAAGATTTTGTTCTTAAAATATGATAATTCTTGCCTGTGCTTCTGGTCTAGGAATTAGATTATAGGGGGATGAGAATGGCATTCAGCCTCCTCCCACAGAGGCAAACAAGCAAAAACAACAACAGCAAAACCCCTAGAAATACATGTTCCTATGCTGGCATCCAAAACATACTTTCCCTCATTAAGGCAAAGTAAATGGGATTTCTGCTTCCCAATAAACTAATTCAGTTAATATATTTCTTTTTTTTTTCCCAGGAACTATGCTTGGCTCTAAAACAATGCAGTTCAGCAGAACTTTTAGCAATGATGAAACTGTTCTAAATCTTCCCTATCCAATGTGATAGCCACTAGCCACATGTGGTCATTGAGGACTTGTAAAATCAGTGTGACCGAGAATCTAAATTTAGAATCTAAATTTTGCTTAATCTTAATTAGTTTGAATATAAATTTACATAGCTACATGTGGCTAGTCATTATCATATTAGACAGTGAAGTTATAGAGATATATCTCTGAGCAAGACCAATGAGAACTCTGCCAGCAGGAAGCTTATAGCTTCATGGGCAATTAAAATAGCAAAAAATAAGTAGGGAAAGTACTTGAGAGAGCCTCTTGTCCAATTGTTATTGTTTGAAGTGAGATGAAAGTCACTGGCAGTGGTAAATACCCACATATTAGTGATAGGGCAGGGAGCAATATCCTCATTTGATAACAAGTATCATTTGTCATACACAGTTATCAAACACAATGCAGAGGTTGGGGTGCCAGTACACCCCACAGTTGAAAATCTGTGCATGAGTGCCACTCAAAATTAACTATTGATAGCCTACTGTTGCATGGAAGCCTTACTAATAACATAAACACTTGATTAACTCATATTTTATATGAAGCATATATGGAATACTGTATTCTTGCAATAAAGTAAGAGAGAAAAGAAAAAGTTTTCAAGAAAATCATAAAGAAGAGAAAATGTGTTTACTATTCATTAAATGGAAGTGGGTCATTATAAAGATCTTCATCCTCAGCCTCTTCAGGTTGAGTAGGCTGAGGAGGAAGAGGAAGAGGAATGGTTGGTCTTGTCTCAGAAGTGACATGTTGAAGAGGTGGCCAAGGTGGAAAGGGAAGTGGGAGAGGAAGGCAAACTCTGTACTTTTACTGAAATACACCACAGTTTCTGTGTGGCTTTTTGCTTTTTCATTTCTCTAAAAGTGTTCCTATGCAGGAACAATGCTTTCCCCACCATTTGCTCTAGTTTTAGTGCCCATATCGTTGAAGGATTCATGTCGTAAAAGAAGTCGAAAGCAGTCTTGAATAATCAGAACCCTTTTGCCAGATTGTCTGATGTCAGTTTGCTTTCTGGCATTGGTTCAGAAGTACCCATCTCCATCAGGTCATCTCCTGCTTCCTCTGGTGTGGTGTCTATTAGTTCTTGCCTTTCTCCAGGATCCATGTCTTGAAACCCTTCACCACCCACCTTTTTTGCCATTTCCATAATCTCTTTCGTGATTTCCTTTATTGGCTCTGTGTAAATCCTGTGAAGTCATGTACAACAACTAGACACAGCAGGAATTTATTGTTTTGGGCTTTATGGCTTCTACAACTTTTCTGTAACAATGATATACTCCTTCCAGACTCTCATGATGCTCTCGCTATCAGGGTTCCCTTCCATAGAGTTGACAACTCTTTCTTTAGAGTACTGTGTACAATGAGCCTTAAAGACCCTTATTACTACCTGAGTTAGAGGCTGAATTAGAGACATTGTATTTGGGGACAAGTACACACTTCATTGTCTTTGGTGTTGAACTCATGGTGTTCTAGGTGATCAGAGGCGTTATCCAATATCGAAAGAATTTTAAAAGTCAATCCTTTACTGATAAGTTGCTTCCTGACTTCATAGACAAAGCACCAATAGAACCAGTCCAGAAAAAAAGTGTTCTCATTGTTCAGGTCTTTTTGTTGTACAACCAAAAGACTGACATCTGTTTTTTATTTTTTTTACTTCAAGCGCTCAGAAGTTACCAGCTTTACAGATAAGGGCAGTCCTGATCATACAGCTCACTGTTAGCCTATCTCTTCCTGTCTTAAATCCTGGTGCTCATTTCCTTACTAATAAATGTCCTTTGTGGCATTTTTTTCCAGAATAGGGTGATTTCATCTGCATTAAAAATCTACTTAGGCAGATATTCTTCCACCTTAATGATTTTTTAAAGGCTTTTGGGAACTTGCCTACTGTCTCTCAGGCAGGAGAAGCTGCTTCTTCTACTATCTTGACATTTTAAAAGCCAAACCTCCTTCCAAAGTTATCAAACCATCCTTCGCTGACATTAAATTCTCCAGATTTACATCTTTCACCTTCTTTATGTTTCAAGTTGCTGTTCACTTTTCCTCAAGTTGTCTTAGAGTCTCTAGGTATGGTTTTCTTACAGCAATTCTGCACCCATAAAAAATCTGCACTTTCAATGCGAGATAAATACTTCACAAAAAGTTCAGGGTTTGTGTGTCTTCTGGCTTAGCTGCAGCGATGACTTTATGAATTTCCTTTTTTTTTTTTTTTACAATGGTCCTTATTCTGGATTCATTTATATTGAAATGGTGGGCTGCCCTCAGCTGCAGATCTCAATCTATGGTATATATCAAGCAATTCAACTTTTTCTTATAATGTCATGACTTTTCTCTGCTTCTTGGGGGCACTTCCAACATCTATACCGGTACTTAATATGGATACTATGGTGTAATTCAAGGTTTATGATACTGCACTAAACATTATGGAAAATATGCAAGAACTGTGAGAGATCACTTTTTACTGCCATATGCAATTTACTGGAGACACGAACTAGTCATGTGGAGATGATTAGCTTCACACGGCATTATAAGTGGATACTTGCAATACTTGAACTCATGACAATAACAAAAAAATGTAGCTATGAGATTCTTACAGTAGTATAGTATGTACCATAGTTAATTTTATGCAGTTATGTTTTAATACTGCATCTCTATGCTTGTTTACTTTTCTGTCTACTACAAATAGCACCATGTACAGTCTGTGTTTTATGTTTAAGTTTTGATAAGTTTTAACTTTTTATAATAGATTTCTGTATACTTTATGGTAGTAAATGATAAAGTAGACTAATATCTATATATATTTTATGGATTCATGACACACCTAACTTTTTCATAAATTTTTTTTTTATATTTCTAGGCTACATAGTTCATCTGTGAGTTTTTCAAATTGTTGCAAATCTCCAAAATGTTTTCCAATATATTTACTGAAAAAATCTACATGTAAATGAACTCATGTAGTTCAAAACTATGTTACTCAAGGGCAAAAGTAAATGTACATACCTATAACAAACATATTACAATGTATCGGAAGGTACTACCAATGAAAAATCTGCTCCTGGCCACCTATAAAAAATAATCTACCAAATTTGGCCACTATTCAATTTTGGCAATATGAGTGGCACCACCAGGAATAGAAAGGTAGTCAATTTTAGGTCAAAATAAAGAAGTCCTTTCTCATGAGTACATTATTAAAATAGTATAATGATTTTCTCATCACTAAAATTGTTAAAGCAAAAGTTAAATGATAAATTTGAGGAATAGTTTACTATGATTTATGTATCATAAAGAAACTTCCATTAGAAATTCAACAAAACTATTCTTTTTACCCACTTGGGGCATAGTTGTCTCATATATAAAATGATCATAGTAACCTTATCAAAGCAGGGGACTAGAGCTTTTAGTTTTAAGAACCATGACTATTAGACCTCCTCTGGTAAATGAATTCATCTCATGAATTAATAGGAATTAAAGTAAAGTTAGTTTACTTTGTCAGCTGGTGTTAATGATACTAACATTCTGTGGTTGTTATAGATTAAATAAGGTACTAAAACTTCATTTAAAAATGAAAACTAAAAACTAAAGCTAAGTGGAAAACACTTAACTCCTCGATGTAAAAGTTTTTTTCTTTTAATAATAGGAATTCACTAAATTGATTTTGAACATAATAAAAGTGATAAATAGTTTATTTTTATATGAAAAATCCCTCCACACCTTACCTGCTTGTACTCTCCAGATGTATATTTATCTTCATTGATGTTTATATTGGTGCTGTTGTTGTTTAGAAGAAGCTCTTCTTCGCAAGAGAGTGACAGAGAAGCAAAGAGTAAAAGGAGGAAGGAAGAAAGGAAGGAAGGAAGAAAGAAAGGAAGGGAGGGAGGGAGGGAGAAAAGAAGGAAGAAAGGAAGGAAGGAAGGAAGAAAGGAAGGAAGGAAGGAAGGAAGGAAGGAAGGAAGGAAGGAAGGAAGGAAGGAAGGAAGGAAGGAAGGAAGGAAGGAAGGAAGGAATATATTTGCTAGTGCTGAAGTAACGATGTGATTTAGAAAAGATAAATATTGAATTCTCTTTTAAGGACTATGAAAGGAAATCTTTAAAACAAGGTGACTAATCATATTGATATGAGTTCTGAAAGCTTATAACAAATAGAAAGCCAGATTTTGTGTGTAGGTCAAAATATTGTATTGTGGTTACCTCATTTTACCTTTTGTCTTTTTATTTCTCGGGTACCATTATTTGCAGTACACTGTGCTCCAGAATGGAAAATCAGTTTTGTCAAAGGGAAGAAGTAACTGAGTTTGTCCAAGATGCCTACTTGGCTGTAATGTGCTTCATTCCTGAGCTGACTGATAGAAATGATAATATGATTGTGTAGGGATGGGCTGGCTCTTCAGGGAATGAAATTTTTTAAAAAAGAGAGTGAGAGAAACTCAATGATCTAATTAGAAAATACAAGGAACATGCTGAGAAGGAAAATCAGAAACCTCGGTGACAATAAATAAGGAATCATCTGAGTAGAATGGTCTAGTAGTAGATAGTTCAAATGTATTAGGTCAAAATTTTAAAGGAAGGAAGACAAATGGTAACTTCGGTTTATTTGGATGGTACTGGAATTCAGAGACATGTGAGAGCATGGTGACAAAGGTCATGAGCTGAAAACAATGTCCTGGAAAATATACCTATTTTTCTTAAATCAAACATAAAAGTGGGTACCTGTTTTTTGCACTTATATTATTTTCCTTGAGAGAAGACCAGGAATAACTGCTTAACGGAATTGACTAGAATTTGTTACTGCTGCTTTCTCCTTCCACTAGTAAAAGAAAAAACAATTCTGGGTGTTCAAAAAAATTAAAGAAAATATTTGGTTTATTTTAAATATTTTTGAGTAGCTTGCAAACACACTGAAATAATGCTGATATATTTAAATAGTTCTTTCATTACATACTATCAATATCCCAACAAGGTGAATACTGCTACCCCCATTTGATTTTAAAGAGAAGTAAGGTACAATTACGATAAATGACTAATGTAATGACAACTGTTCATGATTATATATTAAATCAATGACAAAAATATTACTTTTATTTTCTTACAAAGGGAAAGAAATAGCTGTTTTTTAAATTCTTCCACCTATACTTTCAAATGCTACTTCCTAACATTTTTTAAGAAATGTATGCTTCCTGCCAAAGAATTTAAATATCATTCGACACAAATATTCATCGATATTTACAAAATCAAAACAGACAAATAAAAAGAAATATAGAGACTGTGAAATTATTTTTTCCCTCCCAACATTTTCTGTTTTTTCCAATTTATTTATTTGGTTGTTTTATTTCATTGTTTATTTTTTTCCTTTAGGCAAATTGTGGGGGGTGTATGCGTGGGTGTGGAAGTACGTGTGTTTCCTGTCTTCCTTAGGTTAATAAAACCAAACCAACATTAGATTTGGGTTATACACAGTATTACTAAGTCAAAATTCATATTTCTATCAGATTATAAGGAACTTAATAGCCCATGACATCTAATAAATAATAAAATAAGATGATGGGGCTTTAATAATTGTATGTTCATGTCTAAAGTGGCAGCCAAGGCTGTTTTCATGTTAAGTTATTACTAAATGTTACTATTCATCTTTCTGTCCTGATTCTCTTTAAATTTATATTGAAAGACTCAATTATCTAATGAAATTATTTATTGAAATAGGTAGTTTTCCACAAAACACTCTGGTTTCCCTTTCATACTGTCCATGGAAAACTGTTCTCCACCAGGGTTTAACTTATATCAATGAATAGCCCTGGAGACAATTCTTTGCCCTTTGGGCATTTTTCATAGCAGAGGGCAGCGCTGTTTGAATTTAAATGATGTTGCACTTGAGGCCAACAGTAATAAGCAAGCTCTATTAGACATTTATTACATTTTTTATCATCTGAATATAATCATAAGCACTTGATGCTAATTCTCATAGCCTTCAAGTGAATTATAAATATCACATTTAAGTTTTTCTTTAGAGTAAAAACAGTATTTCTTCTGTGGATGGAGAAGTGAATACAGTTAAATAGCATGATCTGTTTACCAAAAGTGCCTGCCATCAAAAGAAAGCAAAACGCTTGGAAAATGGGAATTGGCTTGACAACTTATTATTTAAAAAAAAAAAATTCATTGTCTACACAGAAATTCCGCATTTCTGAATACAGAATTAACCTATTAGCCCACTGTCAAAATAAAGCTTCCAACTGAATGCCCAATTACTCACTTAAGAGACCCCCACAAATCACTTGGGCAAAGGCCTCTTTAAACAGACCTGCCTGAAAGTCAGCAGTGGAGGTCTATGACGCAGTAAAGAGACAAAGAAACACACGGAGAATTCAAAGCACTCTTCCTTTGATTTCCTCAACTCAAAGCAAACAAACAAACAAAAACAACACTTTTTATTCTACAATTTCATTTCTACGATTAACCCCACATTTACCCCGATAGATTTTAATTCCACCAGTGTAATTGCATAGCAACCATGTTTTCTACTAGTAGAATTTACTCACTCTAAGCCCTGGGAAATCCCATCAACACAGTATAGTAAGCCAAGGGTAAATAAATAATGCATGTTAAGGTAGCTGGCTCTGGATTTAGTCCATTGTCTAGATCTTGATATCACTAATTGCTTTATGCACATAACCTATTGTCCTCTGTGCCAGCTAAATATTTAGTGGAGGATAAAGCTAGTGATGCATCTAATTTTAGTAATGAAAGCCCTGACTATGACCTCTGCTCACCGGATTTTATGTATGCATACATGCATAGGTATGGCATAGTAAAAAATGTATTTAAGTAAAGGTTATCAGCCTTTAAGAATTGTAATGAGACCACTAGGTAAAGAAAAAGGTCACGACTGTATGTATGCAAAGTATAATGCAATTGTCCTTTTTTGAGGCCTTATCCTAAGTCACTTCTGCTCTGTGAAGCCCCTCACAATACTGCTAATTTCTGTATACTGAAAGTACTCCTCAATTTTCCCCAAAGCTTCCATTTTATCCAGATTAAACTTCAGTCTGCCTGGTTTCATTATATTTCAGTCACTCAAACACTGAGGGAAATATGAGAATCGATTTTAAAAGATGTGTTCAACTCAGTGATATTAATAATAATCTACAGGAGTTCCATTTCATTTTAAATTGACCAGGACCACATTCAGGCCAGGCGTCCACAAGATCGTGAGCAAATGGATAGTTCCCCACATACAGAAGGCCTAGCGATCAATGTGCGTATTAGAAAATTGGTACTGTCTTTGTAAACTGTTGGTGAGCTCTATTATATGGTTAAAGCATTGATCTCAAGAGTCAAATTGTCTCTGTTCAAATTTTGACTTTGTCATTTGTTGGTCAGGTGACACTGGGCAAGTTATTTAACACCTCTAAGTCTCAATTACTCATATCCAAAATGAGGTTAACATAGTGCCTATTTCAAATGGTAACCGAAGATTGTGAGACAATTCCAGTTGACTGGTTGTAACAAGAACCATAAGGCCCACAAAACTCTTAGCACAGTGCCTGGTAGACAGTGAACATGCATTAAATGTTAATTTTTATGAAAATTATTATTATATTGCAAACTAGATGAGATCCAGATATTCTAACCAATTTCTTTGATTCTTTATTCTAAATACCTTTTCCATGATATTCAACCTTCTTAGCTGCTTTAACTAATTAATCAGTTAGGCATAACCCAATTTTAGTGAAGTACATAGATATAAATCATGGGACATTTTATATTCCAGTCTAGGGATTGCTAAAGTTATTTTCAGCATATAGACAGATAGTAAATATTTTAGGCTTTGAGGGTCACACAGTCTTATGTTTTAACTAATTATTTTTGCCATTTTAGGGCAAAGTAGCCATAGATCATACAGATGATACAAAAGTCTGGCTATGTTACAATAAAACTTAATTTATAAAAACTGAAATTTAAATTTTATAGTGTTTTCTGTCACAAAATATTATTCATCTTTTGATTTTTTTTTTCTCTTTTGCAACCATTTAAAGTAAAAAGCAGGCATCTTGCTGGCCATACACAAACAGGAGGTGAGATGTATTTGGCCCTCAGGTTATAGTTTATCTAATCCTGTTTTAATCTATTATTTCTATTAACACTGTTTACCTGCTATATTGTATTTGTCAACTGAAGAATGACGAGGTTCATAAATTTAGAAAGAAGAACTTTATTTCTCATAAAAGATTGCAACCTGCAGGCTGGCTGTTCTGACAGGCTGGGAAGCGACAGCCTCTGGCCAGAAGCCAGAAACACATACTTGGAGGGAAAGGCAAGGGGAGCAGAAATTTATGATGAGCAGGGTGGCCAAATATACATATTTAACATACTATAGGAGGAATCATGAATATTTATGAAAGGAAAAACACAGGTATGCATGACTGAGCTTCATGCCCCTTCATATGTTACGTGTACAAAAAATGGTGGCTGTAGTATGATCCCAGGGGCAAGATTTTGGCCTTCTGATGTCAAAAGGTGAAGCAGAGAACACAAAACCCCTCTGCGTGCCTCCTGGCCAGAACCACTGCATGGCAGGTGGGCCCTTATCAGGAAGGGATGCTGGTCAGCTGCAGTGCTGAAACTGCAGAAGGAAGGAGCGGCATTAGGCAGCTGATTGAAATCAGCCATGAGGCAAGTCTTCCCAAAGGCTGATTCTGTTTCACTCCTAGGGAAGAAAGCCCCAGGTAGTTAAGGAGAGAGGAGGTATAAGGAGGCCCAGTCTGACCTCCTGTCCTGTCATGCCCGGGGAACTCAATTTTAAGGTTTGTCTGGGGTCCCTTTGGCCAAGAGGGGGTCTCTTCAGTAGGTTGGGAGGCTTAGGATTTTATTTTATTTCTCGTATTTCAAAAAGAAATGGTATATAAATGCTTTCAAAATTCTTGATTATTTAGTAGTCAAATTAACAAAAATGCCATAATAATTACCTGATATTGTATGGTGATAGTAACAGTCCTAATAGTTAACAATGTTAAATATTCCTAACACAATTTGGCACATTTCTTAAGTTTATTTCCCCTGAAATGCAGAAATAAAGTAAAGGGCACTTTAGACATTGATATCGTAGTTGCTCACTCTGGGATAGTGAATGTGAACCTGTGAACCTACGTTACCAGTTTAATGAAATATCAACTCTAGAGTTGTCAAGTGAACTCCAGAACTGATGTTAGAAAATTGGAAAGATATAAAGGTTTGTACAGAAGGAGTCTTATTATCTAGACCCAGATAGGGAAAAGAATTGGATGTAGAGAGTCTGTTCATGCATTTCAACTTCAGTTTTCAACACCACCTGGTTGATTAATTATGTGGCTTCATTTGAGAATTTGGATTATTTGAGGTAGAAAAATGAACATAGGACAGATCACCCAATGAATAAAGAAACTCTATTACTCAACAGTCCTGTTCTTTGAAAAGTCTCTTGAGGGTTCTGTGAGTATATTCTTCCTGATGTTTTTGTTGCCTGGGAGCTCTTTAACGTGGGGAATGAAGAAAGAAAATGGAAGACAAATAAATGTAAATGGGGCCTTTATACATTTATATTGATAAAGTTCAGAGCCTGAAAATCATTGAAGATTATTTAAGAATGGAATTTAATCTCCACTGTATTAATTTTGAAAAGGTGTAATTTCAAGTATAGATGAGTTTGTTAGAACACTCATAGTTCCCTAAAAGAATCATAAACAACCTACAGTCCAGGAGATAAATCCACTTGCTTCCTGTTTTTTTTTTTAAGTGTAGTTTTATCAGAAGATAATCATGCTTATTTGTTTATGTATTAACAATGACTGTTTTTGTGCTACAATGGCAGAATCGACTAGGCGCAAAAGAGACCCTATGACTCACAAGCCTAAAATATTTACCATCTGGCTCTTCACAGAAAAACATTGCAGACCCCTGCCCTAAAACCCTACTACTCTAAGTGTTGTCTGTAGATAATAGCATCTGTATAACAGGAGAGATTGTTAGCAATGCAAAATCTTGGGCCCCATTTCAAATCTACTGAATCAGAATCTATAACAAGATCCCCAAATGATGCAATGATACATACATGATTGAGAAGCACTGCTCTAAAATAATTTCTTTTTTGTTTACACTTACATGTAAGCATAGATGGACATGATATTTACCATTTTCTGCCATAAATTTGTGAAAATTAGACCCTAATTATTCTCCATGGATTTTAAATCTAGGTCTTCATAAAGGTTACATTTTTTAATCCACAACCCAAACTTCTGATGCGGAGATTGTATCAAGAGGTCAAAACAATGGTTTAAATATCTATAGTACCAATATGTTCTGATAATTCATTAATTACCATCTCCATGAGCCTTGGAAGAAAATGTTCTTTACACTGCCAAAGGGCAATGAATTTATTACAATATGTTTTGTTTCACATTCAGAAACTAATTTAAATGTTTTTAAGCTACTATAATAATATTTTTAAAAACTGCTTATAGTTTTGTAGTTTAATCAATCTGAAGAATTTTATTTTTATATTTCATTCTCTTAATCAGATGTGAAGACAGAACTTGCATCTCATCAACATAGGTACATGTTTAAAAAGAAAAATACAGAAATGTATTTTTTGAGGTGACGGAAATGTAGCTCTATTTAATAGATATTTTATATTTAGTATTTTATTATTAAGCTTAGTTCAGTATAAATGCACATTTCAATGTCATGAATACATGGCATGAATGATGTGAGAAGCAATTTGCATTTATATAGCATCTTTCAAAGACCTGGGATAGCAAAGCAAAGCATAAATGCTTGTGTAACTTTGCAATTAAGAATTCACTTCTAATCACTCCTACTTAAATTTGCAGTCTCTTTTTAATCACAACATTTTTACACCTGTGGTTAAGTGCTCTGACAGAGCCTTAACCTTATCTCTAAAGCATTCAAATTGCATGACTGGATTTTGTAATGAAGGCTTAGTTTGCCAGTGGGGAAATAATCACAGACATGTAACACCAATAACAATATTAAAGACAATAACAATATTAAAGATATATTAAACGCATCATTCTCTTGGATATGTACTCATCCAGACCAACACACACACGCAAATGCATGTCCAGTTCTAGAGCATGTTCAAGATTCAGGCTGAGATATACTTTTCCTGTAACACCAGGAAGTTAAGAGATGAGATCTGAAAAGCAGCTTGTAAACGTATGCCTGCCTGTAGTAAATCTTTAGCTACTGGAGCTACAATTGCTAACATGTGTGAGATTCCTAGTTTTCTTGTATAACCAAGGGACTAGTAAATAACATAGTGTTAAAAAAAAAAATTGATAGCCTCCTACTAGGGGAAAGCACAATTTGGCTGCAACATATGGTTCTGGAAAGCTGCAGCCTCATAAATGGAGCTGAGGAAAGAAAAGCAATTCTGGAAAGGTGGTTGTAGCTAAATAAAAGGCTCTGGTGACAGCCATCTACATAACTGTCTGCAGTAAAGCTGGAAGCTCCATTTTCAAAAGCTGATTAGAAGGAAGATTTATTAAGAACCTATGGTGATCTGGGGACCGGTGTAATACAAATAGACAAGGCATCATTTCTGAACCTTGAAAGGATGCCAATATACGGCAGAATTGGATAGACCTAGAAGCAAAAAAATGTCAAAAACCCAGTCAATCCTAAAGAATTAGAAGTCAGAAGTTATTGATTTTCAATAAAGTAATTATATGAAAATTAATGTTAACATACCCCATCCATTTAAAAATCAAATATCAAACCCTTCCAAAATATCAGATATTGTGCTTATCTCCAATGATTAAAATAATAACAATAATAGCAGCAACAACAGCAGCAACAACAATAATAATAACAATGATTTTAGGAAATAAGGCACCACTTTCTGCACTCAGGAAAGTCACAAAACAGAGGGAAGGAGAAAGATAAAGAAACAACATGATGTGCGCTTTTATGAGTTGTGCGGTGTGCTATAGGAGCAGAGAATAGTAGATAGTTAATTCTGCTAGTTTCTGGGGAAGATATCAGAAAGGCAAGGAAATTTCCATAAAAACTTGCAATACCAGTAGAGTATGATTCTATTAGAAGAGCAACAAAAGGCCAACAAATATGAAAAATGTTCAACATCACTAGTCATCAGGGAGATGCAAATTAAAACCACAATGAGATATCGCTTTACTCTTGTCAGAATGACCATTATTAAAAAGTCAAAAAACAGTAGATGCAGGTGTGGATGCAGTGAAAAGGGAACACTTATACACTGTTGGTGGGAATGTAAATTAGTACAAGCTCTATGAAAAACAGTATGGAGATTTCTCAAAGAACCAAAAATAGATCTACCATTCCATCTATGAGTCCCACTACTGGGGATCTACCTGAAAGAAAATAAGTCATTTTATAAAATAGACACCCACACGTGTGTCTTTATCATAGCACAATTCACAATCACAAAGATATAAAGTCAACCTAAGTGCCCATAAACTGATGAGTACATAAACAAAATCTGGTATATGTATACATGGACTGCTATTCAGGGATAAGAAAGAATGAAACAATGTCGTTTACAGCAACTTGGATGGAACTAGAGGCCATTACCCTAAGTAAAGTAACTCAGGAACAGACAAATAAATGCCACATAGTCTCAATTATAGGTGGGAATTAAATTATGACTAGAAAAGGGCACACAGAGTGGTATAATGGACACTGGAGACTCACAAGGGGAGAGGATGGGAGGTGTGAGGGATGAAAATTTAATTACCCTTAGGGTACAAGGCACTCTACTTGGATGATGGGTACACCAACAGCCCAGACTTTACCACTACACAGTATATACATGTAATGGAATTCACCTTGTACCCCGTTTTCAACAAGAAAATCTCTATCTAATCTTGGAGACATTGAGCTACCATTTCAATGGCCACATGGTGTGGAAGACAGGTAAAGCCTAAAGCTAACCAAATCTGGGTAGCCTAATGGATGACTTCCACATATTATTAAAGCCCTCACAGGAAATCAGAAAGGAAATGAGAGAAGCCTACCTGCTGTGGCTGTAAGATCACTCTATAATGCACAGCATAAAGAGCCAGAATGGACAAAAAAATATCATATTGATTAAGAAGATAGTGAGCTGTAGGCTATTTTGCTAGTTTAGTCCATGCTGCCAATAAATGGAGCTGTAGATTCAGGCAGTAGAGTTCTTTTATTTGCCACCATCGAAAAATCTTACTACACGAATACCAGATTGCAATTGTATGGAAAGTAACTTGGACCTCCAGCGTAAACTTTTTGGCTAAACTATACTATTTCCAACAATAACAACAGTGACAACCACAAATACCAAAAAGAGAATCAGTCTCCAGTATCACTTACTGTTTCTCTGTTCTCGATCCAGAAATATTCACTTGGACCAGTGATTTTGCTTCAGAACTGATGTTCCTAATTTAAAGAAACTCCAAGAGTTAATGTCAATTCTCATTCAAATTTGAGCTTTATATTTTCTTAAGTAGACAGCAACTCACTGGCACTGCAATGTTATCTCTCATTTAATTTTCATTAATTTGTTATACTTGAGTTTATGACAATTTCATTTTTTATATCTTGTGTTCACTGTCCAGATAGACCAAGTGTGTCTGACTGAAGAACATCAGAAAAATGGGTGAGGAGGAAAGTCCAAGAACAAAAGAATTTGAGGATAGACACAGGTATTTCCACTAATGGAAGGAGAGTAGGGAGAGTGTCCACAGAGTGGCCAAGTATGTGAAGGGAGATGGAGAAAGTGGGAAAAGAGTAAGTTAGAAATGCAGTACATTTTTCTTACAGACTAACAGAGCACAGACAAATCACTCAGAATGTTAAACACAATTACATGTGTTTAACATGTGCATGACTCAAACCAAGAATTTTAGAGGCACAAAACTTTCACAGCAGTATTCTACTGCTTCTCTTCCCTTCCATTCTTACTCAAACGTTCCCTCTGTACTTCTCCCCTTAAGTTAGATGGTTATCGTGAGATAGGTTATTAAAGACTTTGAAAGCTAAGAAAAAGTGTTTGAATATAAGGCATTAGGCAAAAGACGGCCTTTGTAGATTTCAGAACAAAGGAGTAGTATGAGGAATGTGGAACTAACAGAACTTCAAAGTGGTAGAAATTTGTTTGATTAACTGGAATTCAGAATATAAGTCAAAATCCGGATCACATATGGATTCTTAAATCTTTTCCTATGTCAAACAGTTAGACTAGTGATTCTTGGGAGGGAGAGATTTTGTGTTTAGCTCAATTTAACTAACACTGATACCATACATACCATGTGTTTGAATGCCTTACTTGCAGTTGAAAACATAAAGAGCTACCATTGTACTTTGCTTTGTGTTTTACCAATTCAAAAACAAAATTGATAAGCCATATGTATAGTTTTCTGTGTATAATGTTTTGGCCAAAAGTTCTGGAAAAATGTTTCATAAAACTTCTTTTTATCTGAAGTTGCTGAGATTCTTAGAATGGCAACTTTTTCTGGAAGTTTAAAGATGAAATAAATTGAAGGAGAGTCAGATTACCCATCTGCAGAAATTTCCACATGGCTAACAATTTCAAATTTTGAAGCCAGAAAGACATACATTTGATTTCTGGTTCTGTCATATTTTAGTTGCAGAATCTTGCATTTCTCTGGTAAAATGGAGATAGGCGATTCGCAAAAGGTTTTCTGAGTACAGTAAATTAGAATATTTGTGAAAATTACCTAGCATAACATCTGGCCCAGAAAATTCTCAGTAATTATTTGCTTCCTTCCTTCCTCAATAATCAAAGAAAAACTGAAAGCATAAATTAGAATTTCCAGACCCAATGGTATTCTTTACAATTTCACACATCAACAGCTGATGCAGCCACTATTTCATTTTCACTCACAGCCACCATCTTCTTACATGTGTAGAGAATTCTCTTACTGTTCTGGAATGTTGTACAGCTCTTTGCTATTTTACAGATCACTTCGGTTCACCTAGAACCGAATTTTTACCAACCTAGAGGATAAAAATTACTTTAAAAAAAAGCATAATATAAAACTGCGTCTCTAGGAACTGGAAGGCCAGACTAGTTCTCTGCATAAGGTGGAGAGAAACCATTAAAGCTCACTACAGTACAGCATTCCAAGGAAGTCCTGCATATGTTCTTTTGTTTTATTTCGTTCCTTAAAACAGAATAAGACAAGACTAGCATTTCAAGAAATCTACACCAAATTTTAAAGTACCTTTCTGCATTATAAAGTAGGCTTTTGTAAGGTTAAATATTCTTTGTTTTCTTTTTCTTTTTCTTTTTTTTTTCTTTTCACCGTGTATGAGGAAATATGGATTGCAGAGTTTAGCAGACTTGATTCAAATCCTGTCTGGCCAATTGCTGTCTTACCTTGGGAGAGTCATCTCACTTTTCTGAGGCTTAATTACTTTATATATGTAAACTGTCAGCAATACTTGGTAGCATAGTTGTAAATATAAAATGAGATAAAATATGAAAATTTCTTTGCATAGTGTATGGCTTAGAGAAAATGATCAACAAATATTAGCAGCAATCCATAGCTATTATTATCAGGCAGGAGAAACACATATAGTAATGCCAATATAAATTCTTACAAGGTTTGAGCTACCTATATAGTTCTTTAAGGCTTTATACTGATAGAACCAAATCTCAAGGTTCAAGTTCACTCAGAGTCCCTTAAATTTGGACCTAAAATTGGATGAATATTTGGACCTAAAACTGAAAAGCCAGAGACATTAAGATGTATACATGAGAAAATACTGGTTAGGATAATTTAAAGAAAAGAGATGTGCATACATAGTCTTGGGTAGAAGTAAATTGATTTGTTTCATATGTTCTTAAAGATGTGCTATTCTAGACATCATGAGCAGTGTGGTATCTTCTCTAAAACGCTCGCAGATATTCACAATCACACTGTCAAACTTCTTGCACAGCTAGCCAGCCTCAGGAAGATGATAGGCCTGATGCATATTTGGGATATGTTTCTTACTCTTCCGACCCAAAAATCTCCCAAAAAGAAAAATTTTAAAAATTGATATGGGTAAAGTTTTTTTCTTAATAAAAATTAAAGATAACATTTAAGGGAAGAGAGGGAGCTATCACAAAAAGGAAACTTTACCCTGAGGAGTGTGTGTGAAATTAGAAGATCTAGGTTTTAAATTTTGTGTTTTTCTGTTTATCTGGGCAACCTCAGACAAAGCACCCAACTTCTCTGAGCTTCAGTTCCTTCACTGCCATGAAGAGTCACTAAGAGAAGCAAAATGAGATGATGAGAATGAAAGGACCCTGTTAGTGTTTCTGACATCGCTATTCCTCTGCATGCAGCAGACACATCTGCCCAGTTGCCAGAGGGAAATCCACTCCAGGATGCTGTCTGAGTATTTCTCAAATAAAGTCATTAGACAGTTTCTTGCAGCGGAAGACTAAGATAAGAATAATTATCCAAAGATAAGAATAATTATTCAAAGAAAGAAGAGTGTGAATGAGGAAGACCTTGATTTTTAAACTTTGTTAGGTTTTTGTTAATTACAGAGTTGATGATACTTGATTCAACAAATCCAATAATACAAGAGTGTGGAAAGTAAACTTAGCAGCCTCCGCCTAGATTTCTCTTCAGTCCACCCAGCTGAAGGAAATATTTACAGTGTGGGATGTGTATATCTACATCATTCTCTATGTTTGTACAAGCCTACAGATTGGTTTTTGACAAAAATTGGACAGTACCACCATATGTTTCCTGCAACTTGTGTTTTGTGCTTAAAAATACCATGGCTTCCCTTTCAGCTTAATACATAAATAGAGATTGAGGCAAAGACAGAGCTAGTAATCAAGAGGTAGAGAGAGATGAGAGAAAGAAAGAGAGTATAGAATATATTATTCAGTGAACCATTTCCTACTGATGAATATTCAGAGATTTTCAGTTTTTTATAAAATCAAAAGTTAAAGAGCTATCTTTATACATCTATCCTTTATTCTTATATAGCTTTCTTTTATTTCTATAGGTTCAAGTCCCAAAAGTGGTATTGCAGGGTGAAAGCATATAATAGTTTAAATTTTAATTTAAATAATTTAATTTAATTTATTAAAGAAAGCTATATTTCTTTACAAAAAAGATATTGTGCTAATTTACAATCTCACCAGTAGTGTATGAGGGGAACCATTTCCCCACGTCCTCCAGCAATGGATGCAATAACTTCTAAAATTTTTGTACGACTTAAGAGTGAAAATGTCAACAGCATTGTTGCCTACCTGTGATCTTTGATTAATTATTTGCAACTATTTTTCTCTAAATTAACCATGCGTGCTCATTTTTATATCAAGTAGCTTATTCTTTCCTTTTCAGTTTGTGGAAAATTTTTGTATATTGAACACATTTCCCTTTTATCTAAATTAGCTTAAAAAATTATTTTGGAGACAGGTTTTTAAAATTTAAAATAATAAAGCTTTCTATGTCTACTTGTAATTCATAGCCTAGGTATTTACTCTTAGTTATATTGAAGGCCATCTTCACATGTAAATGAGCATTCATATAAGTTTGACTATTCGCCACCTGTAAATATGAAGGCCCTGTTATCTATTACGTGCTCGTACAAATTAACAACACAAGTCTGAAAAAAACTGATTTTTTTTTCAACCTGCAAGTGTAGCATATTGAAAATAGTTTCAAGCACCAACATGATATCCAAGAAAAAAATTGATAAATGATTCATCTTTGGGTAGTTATTTTCCATATCTATTCAATCAGAAGGATATTCAAAAAAAGCGTACTTTCCTTTTCTATTATTATTGTATTTTAATGCTCTATTTGAATCAAGTTTTATTTCTCTCTCCCCGATTCTTCCTTCCTATGTTCCCTGACTACTTTCTTCTTTCCTTCCTTATTTTAACAAGTCATTTCATTTTAATGGGCTATTTCAATTTCATTTGCTTTCTTCTCTTCCTTAATTTTTTTATCTTTCTTTTATTTTTTAAATCAGATAATAAATATTCCTGGAAAAGGAAGAGCAGCTAAGAATATATATTCTTCTGTCCTCTTAGAAAAAAGCAATTCATAATGCCCACATTCAAAAGACAGATAAATGATGGAGACTTTAAAATATCTTAAACACATTTGAGGCACATAGATCAAATTGATGGGATATCATTTCATTGTTTTCTAAGTGTATGAGTTAAAGCAGGAGGTATTATTTCAGAGAAAAGATCAAAAAGATTAATGAGGGCAACAGCAATGATGAATTGCATGTGCCTGTGATAAAGTCTGTTTGCAAAGAAGTCTCGATCCTATCAATGTAATGAAGAAACATTAAAACAGAATTCAAGGACCTGCTTTAAAAGCATGAATTTTTCAAAGTTTTATTCCATAAGATTTATTTTATTTTAGATTTCCATCATTTTTAACTTACCAGAAGTTAAATGATGAAATATTGGATACTGCTTCTCTTGTCACATTTTGATGACCTTGATAGAAGAATGATATTTATTATTATATTATTCAAAGAGGGAGAGATTTTTCACAGAAAGTCTTCCATAAGCTTCCTAGGTATTTATTGGCATAGCAGAGTGACCCTAAAAAATGGCATTACCATGCAAAAAGGCACTTAAGATAGAAACAAAAAAAATGATAGCTCAATAAAGGGTCAGGACATGAATCTACAGAAAAGTTGGTCCTTTATATGATTGGCCATCACAGAAAGGACGACCAAAATACCAAAATACATCTCTTCCTGGGAAAGGAAATCAGGAACTTCTGCACTGCCATATTTGCCGTTCAATACATTTAAAAGAATTTAGTATCACTCATAAAATCTTGCAGACGTCTAGACAAGGATTGTGATCCTCCATTAACTATAATAATACTTATCATTATTGCTGACATTGACTAAGCATTTACTTTGTGTCTGACACATAATGAATATATGAGATTTTCCAACCGTTTCCTCAACAAGACCACTGAAATGAATCTGACTCAGTTCATTTTATAAGGAGGAGAGGCTAGTGGCATTGACAGACCTCCCTATCCCAACACTACCTCAGGCTCCTAGGAGGATGACATCTACATCTTTGAGCTGTTCTAATGACAGAAAGCTGTAACGCTTGATTAATTGCATTTCACAAATGTGTGGTGACTGGCACCAGATAGGGGTAATGGATCCTCTGCATTTTAGTAAAGATAAGAGTAATCTTCAGGAGTTCTCCTCATTAGCATCAGTGTTACATAAGGTGGGCATCATGAGATGAGAATGAAAGAGAAAAAAAAAAAAATGAAGAGAGGAAGAGAGGGGGGAAAAAGTCCCATTTGAATCTTCCTGAAATTATACCTGCTGTTACACTTGGTGTCAATGCAAGCGTGTCCCAAGCAATGGATACAGATAAGTCTGAAATAGTCAATGCTTGATGATGAAACCTATTGAAAAATTAGGGCAATAGTTTCAAGGATTTCCTGATCAAAGATCAATATCTAACTGAGTTGTTAGGAAGGGCAGACAAGGTAATCACCTGAAGGAAAAATTGGAAGAATTAATTAAGGTTTACAGAGACATTTACTAATGAAGGGTTAGAGGATTGTATTATGTGTATAATATCATACACACACACACACACACACACACACACACACACAGTGTGGGTAGAAAATATATGCTTCCCAGTACTCTTGCCTCTTATAGAAAGTGACAAGCTCATATATTTCCTAAATTTATCCCAAATTTGCTAACTTTATGAAGCTGATAAGTTGCAACTTTTGACTATCAGGAGGCCAGATGACAAGCTCCATCATAGTCTGTTTTGGAAAAAATATAGCCCAAAAGACAATGCCATACAAATAGGATTATCATACTGTTCTCTGCAAGAGATAAGTTTCTTTCTATAATTCTAAAGTATATTTGGATTTATCAGAGGTCAAGGGTCCCTTTTCAGAATCAAAGCTGTTTTTTTTTTCTTTTTCATTCCATATTGGCTTTTATCTTAGCTTGAAGGAGAATTATCACATAATTTTGCTGAAATATTATTTGCACAGTTGTAACTTACATAAATAACACATATAACCTATGTAAAATCTTTCCTGTATTTGTGACAAGCTTAATGATAAGAATTATTTAGCTATAGCTAAGCCCAATTATCTATACATGGAAATATTTACAGTATGATGAGATATGCAAAGACCATTGTAGAATTGAAAATAACATTTTTTTACCTTTTTCTTTTGAAATGCTTTTAGCTTACAAAAGGTTTCAAATGTACTACAGAGTAAAGCTGTATAGCTTTAACTCCCCTTCCCTAATATTAATATCTTATATAACCATAGTACAATTATCAGAACTATGAAACTAACATTGATACAATGATATTAAATAAACTACAGATCTTATTCAAATTTCACCAATGTTTTACTAATGTCCCTGTTGTTTCTGTTGCAGGATCTAATCCAGGATTCCTCATCACATTTATTAATAGTTGACTCCTTAGTCTCTCCCCATTTGACAATCCTTACAGTCATTTATCACCTTGACACTTTAGAAGAGTACTGATCTATTGTTTTGTTTAATTTGGGTTTGTTTTTCCCCTGATTAGACTGAAGTTATGAATATTGGCAAAAATACTACAGAGGTGATAGGCCCTTTGCCATGATTTATATCAGGAGGTGCCTGATGTTGATAAGTCTTATTACTGGTGACGTTAACCTTTGTCATTTGGTTAAGGTCATGTCTGCCACATGTCTCCACTGTAAAAGTTATATTACATATTATAATTATGTTATAAATACTATCATTACTGTTCTTTTGATGCTCAAACTGCCAATGTGCTCCATCTTTTACATTTTTTCAACACTTCTTTGTTTTCCGGCACCACGGTATCCCATGCTTCTCCTATTTTTTGCCCCAGTTTTGGAATTAACCATTTCCCCAAGGAGCTCTGATTTCCATTATCAGAGAATGGACTTTAGAAACCATAATCTCAACATTAGGTTGTGTCCTTATTACAGGGGTTTCATGGCTTCTAGGCATTCCACAAGGAAGTTGGGAAATACACACACTCACACACACACACACACACACACTAACCCATGCATATATGCACATCTACATTTAATCCTCTATGTATCTATATATGTATGTAAGCATATATCTGTCTGTCTGTCTCTCTCTCTCTCTATGCATCTATCCCATGAGATGTCACTTCTACCTCCAATCCAGCAGAGTTCTTTTAAGCCTTTCCCTTTTTCTTATGTGTATCATTTTTCTCCACCAGTGAGAAACCTGGTTCTCATTATCTACAATAAATTTTCTCACTTGTTCAGTTCTACTATACACAAAGCATTTTCAGAACTGATAACCCATAACCTCACAAAAAAAAATGCAGTAACTAGGGTACAGTACTGGAATAAATTTATGTTTTTTCCTGAGCCTTACAGTATAGAGTCAACATACTGTTTTCCAAAGTTTTTTTAGGTTCGTTCATTTCTTTCCAGCTCTCTTCTGTGTGGTTATGTGTGGTGGAAGACCTAAAAACAAGCCCAATATTATGTGCTACCTTGACATCTGGTAACATAGGGAGGCCTCCAGCAGCCTGACCTCAAGCTCCCCTCCTCACTCTGCTCCCTTGGATGGGAGCCAGATGACCTCCTTCGCAGAGGGAAGAGATGCCATTGCTGCTTATCGCTGGGCGGTGGGTTTCAGCTCCCCGGCAGGCCTCCAAATTAGTCAAACAAGCAATCGCATCCTTCCATGGGAACCAGCGGGTTCTGTGTGGGTTTGTTCATTTTACTTTTCCTGATTTTTATGGTATTAAAGTCTCCTATTTTAGCAAAGTCCAGATATTTTAGCAGGTTTTCAAGTTTGTTGTGGCAGTGAAGAAAAGGCTGCTAAGTCGTCTTTTTCTCATACATCGTCCCTTTTTACTTCTTCCCCCTTTACCACCCAGTTGCTAAAAAATGTTTCTCACTTCCTTTATGGCTTCTTTTTTCTCCTCCAGAACCTGTGCCTTTTGAAGCTACTTCTTTATTCATGCAAATTTTGTGTTCCATCTCCTGTTTCCCGTAGTTCTTGCTCTTAACTGCCCAAAAGCTTTTGTCTGTATTTTAAGGCTGAAGGTGGGCCTAGACTTTCATGCAATTTAAGATCAACGTTAGGTTCCTTCTCTAGTTCTGTTTTGACTTCCCCACAGATGCTCATGGTCAGTCCTGGCTCATCAGAATCCTGGCTGCATGGTAGGGGTGCGGTCAGAAGTGCGAAAGGTCATGCACTAGGACTTAGTGATTTTTTTTTCTCTTTTTATTCACAGTTGATTGGGAATTCCAGCATCCTCTGTCTTCAAGTTATTCTGATGATTTCTGGGAAGCTTCAATTTTTCCTTCTTGTATTTTTTGTATTATATGAAGACAGGGAGCTATATATAGGTGGCGCTAATTGCCTTCTGTCCTCAGTCATGCTTTACATGATTTCTAAAGTTATATGAGTCTCTATAATTAATGTTTCCTGTGCCAACAATGTAATATCCCCACCTCTGTCTAAGTCATTTAGGTGAGGGAGAATTCCTGCTAGTAACGATTTTCCAGAGAAGTTGAATCAGAAACCACTTAGTGCCGATATGCCTAAGAAAATAGTAACCATATCCTGTACAGTTAACCTAACCATTTCTCTCCACAAAACTTAAATATTAATATTGCCTGACACCACTGGAGAAGAGAAAAAGGCTAAACAAGTACTGATTGGAAAGAATGTCTCTCATGCGTCCATTACTTCCACTTGTGTGCTTCTGAATATTCTGTTTCATGAAGCACAGAGAAATGAATATTAGAAGTAAGGATCCATTACAGTCACTGACATACAACAAAAGATGACTTGTTAACTCAAGTGAGCTTGCAGTAGAATTGTTTCAGGGTAGTAATTGTTCATTTCCTGAAATCCAGCAGTCTGATGATTTTGACAGATTTCCCATTTGTAGATATATTCAGCAATCTGTGAGCAGTACTGCTGGTGAATAGCTACCTTTCCCTAGATTCAGGCTTATCAGTAACAGGGGCTGAGAAAGCCTCACTTTCTCTTTGACCTTTTGCCACAGAAGGCAGCTCTAGCTTCAAATCGCCATGTGCTAAATGCATCAGTTAACAAGGATGCAAATTTTTAAATATGTGTTTCATCCTTAATCCATCAACCTGTGTAGAAATATAATTCAGCTTGCATTCTTTAATGAAAATGATTTACAAAAATGATTTCTGTGCTTCACGCTTTTCTAAGTCTGATGTCATGCAAAGTGTGGACCATTTTACAGATGTACAAAAGGTTATACAGAAAGCATAAAACACTATTAACAACCTGGTGGAGTAGAAGCAAAGATGGGAGAGGTTTATTAAAACTGAAAATTGATGACAGGAGTTAAGAATCAAGAACTCTCCAAATTCTGTTACTAGTTTCTATTCACAATGGGAGAGAGTACAGGTGATGATTGGAAACATTTGGGTGTTGTTACTAGATGACCAGCAGAAAATGGAGTCTTTATATCTTAATATCTTAATTATTTCATCAAAATTATGTCTAATTTCTAAACTACAACTAAATTAATAACATATTTGGAGAAATATTTATGCAGTGTTCTAGGTCCTACAATTGCTCCTAGGTATTACACTTTAAGACACTAAAGTGAAACTTGAAACCAGTTCAGTTTAGTCAAAGACACCAGCCAGTCATTCATCACACCTCTACATGAAGTGGCAAAAGGAAAAGACTTTCTCAACTGATTCAAAGAGGAGTTCATGGTTTAAGCACAGGGAGCAATTAAAATCAGTGACTGACAGGCCAGGGCCTCTGAATGGCCAGTGTGCCTATAACTTGATACTCTAAGACACATAAAAGTGACATAACAAAAAACTTGTCGTCTTAAGGATATTTTACGAGGCAGTTGGATTCTGAAGGGATTGCAGGGAATTATATCACAGGCTCAAAAAATGGTCTTTTCTATTCTTACTCTAAGCTTTGAAGGCCAAATCAACATTGCTGACTTGGGATAATGCTCAGCTGTGAAGTTTATCCATATTCTTCAAGAAAAAGTCCAGTAACATAGAAATTTGAAACTTGAGCCCTCTCTCTCAATATAAAAACAATAATAATTCAAGATATATTATAGATGTAAACATAAAACCTAGAAGAAAATAAAAAGTCTTTGTGACATTGGAGTAAGATTTCTTAGAAATAACACAAAATGCACTAATGATTTTTTCCCAAAAGGACTACATTGGCCTTTTCTTTCTTTTTTTTTTTCTTTTTCTTTTTCTTTTTTTTTTTTTTTTTTTTAGACAGGGTCTCTGTTGCTCAGGCTAGCGGGCGGTGGAGACATCATAGTTCACTGCAACCAAGTAACTGGTATTACAGACAAGCACCACCACGCCCAGCTAATTTTTCTATTTTTTTAGAAACAGGTCTCACTCTTGCTTAGGCTGGTCTTGAACTCCTGGTCTCAAACAATCTTTCCACTTCAGCCTCCCAAAGTGCTAGGATTACGATTACAGGAGTGAGCCATCACACCCAGTCTAAATTGGCCTTTGTAAAAATAAAAATATACTCTGCTCTTCAAAGGACAATGTTAAGGAAATGAAAAGAATAAAATCTTTATGTGTTCTGATATTACTCAGTAATAAGAACACCAATAATGCAATGATGAAAAGACAAATGATGCGATAAAAATGGGCAAATGATCTCAACATATACTTACCAAAAGTAGATAACAAATGTTCGATATGCATAGGAAAAGGTACTTAATATCTAAACTATCAGAGTATCATAAATCAAAATCACAATGAAATACAATATTAAGCTATTAGTATGGCTGAAATCAAAAACACCAACAAACTAAGTACTGTGAGGTAGTGGAGCAACTGAAACTCTCAGAGATTACTTACGGGAACATGAGATACTAGTACAAACACTTGGGAAACCAGTTAGGCAATTTCTCATATAGTTAAATATTTATCTTACCTCTGATCCCACAATTCTACCCTTAACTGTCTACCAAAGAGAAGTAATAATATATACATTCACAAAAATATGCCTCATGGCATATTAAAACATAGAACATGACCCAGAAGATTGGGAGAAATCTCTAAAAGTACACTGAAGAAAATAACACAGATAGGCAAAAAAGAAAAAAGAAAAAGAGAAAAGGAAAAAGAAGAGAAAGAAAGAAAGAAAGAAAGAAAGAAAGAAAGAAAGAAAGAAAGAAAGAAAGAAAGAAAGAAAGAAAGAAAGAAGGAAGGAAGGAAGGAAGGAAGGAAGGAAGGAAGGAAGGAAAGAAAGAAAGAAAGAAAAAAAAAAGAAGAAAGAAATGCAGAAAAGTCAGGTTAAGAAGAAAGCACTGAAGACCCAGCATGGATCTAATGAGAGAGCAGCCATATTAGAGGAAATAATGACTGAGAATATTCCAAAACTGATGAAAAACACCGCTAATCAGATCCAACATTTCTATGTCCTATGCAGGACAAATAAAGAAAAAACTGAACAAGTAGACAACCAAAAGCAAAGATTTAAAATCAACCAGAAGAAACTGAAGTTTGATAGAGACTTAAATCTTAGTATCAACAATGGCAGCAAAAGCAAGAAATAGTATTTTCAAAGTGCTGAGAGAAGAAAAGATACATTGTTTTTCAATAATAAGAGTGAAACAATAATTGTTTTAGACAAACTTTGGGAGCTAGCCACCAAAAATCCTTCACTAGAGGTGTAAGATTCAAGAATGAATAATAATGAACAAAAATCACAATATTTATTTGATTACATCTGAATAAAAATTAAAAGTATAAAACAATAATATATAGTTTGTAGGGCAAATAAAAAAATCAACAAAGAAATACTTGACAAAAACAACATGTAAACTGCAAGGAATTAATGTGAGGTGATTGTTTTTATTCAGGAAGAGTATAAAATTATATAGAATACAATTAATTTTAGCTTTTGTTAAATGTATATCAAACTTACCAGAATAACTACTGAAAGAATACAAACAGATTAAATGACATTAGTACAATACTAGAATAATGCACTAAAAGAAAGTATGTAACTTCCAAATTAGTAATCGGAAAATGGACAAAATTTACAGAATTAACCATGAGATTAGCCATAATTATAACCCATAAAATAAGCAAATCCCACCAAATTCTAAAAAATCAATTTCATGCAGACTATTCTCCAAACAAAATACAATTAGAAATTGACAACAAAAAGATAATTGAAATAAATACAGTGTTGGGAAAACTTGATACTTTTGAATAGCTAAGAAGTCAAGGGATAAATCATAATAAAAGAGAAAATGCTGAATATTAAACAATAGATAAAATGTTATCGATCATATCTTACAGACAGCAGCTAAAGCCTAAAATATTCATATTAAGAAAGAAGAAAGACTGAAAATAAATGACTTACACAACCAACTTAAGTTGAAAAGAGAACAAAATATATCCAAACATAACAGTAGGAAGAAAAACTGAGAGCAGACATTAGTGAAATAAAACACAACTGTATCCATTAATAGGATGAAGTGTTGAATCTAGTTTGCTCCAGGTGACAGCTGAGGCTTAGACTCAGTAATCCAAGGAAGTGCTGAGCAAATTACATGGAGCATCAACCTTGATCTCTCTATCGCATCTCCTGTGTAGGTCATTTCTTCTTCCTATCTTGAGCTGGTGGGAAATGGTCACCCACAAAGTGGGTGAAGTAAGGAAAGAAGAGAGCAAACAGGACCTGGGGTTGAGCTTGTGATGGCTCCTTGTGCCTCTGCAACCTAATAGAAAGGAGCTAGATGCCAGCTGGGACTGTGCTTTTTCATTTGCCTAGGAAAACAAACAAACTGCTTCACAGACCTTGTGCCTGCTCTGACTAGGGCACTGTGCATTGCCCATCTTTACCCAAGCTTTCAGCTGTGTGTTCTCAGCTGTCGTTAACTGCTTGAAATATTTACAGTTTTACAGTGGTGTTTTATGATGTATATGCTCCCACAGGCCTTGGTGAGTAACATGACTTATGAATTTATTGAATTTCAAAATAGATTTATATATTTCCTTTTGGCAACGCTTTTCTGGGTGCTTACTCCTAAAATGACACACAGAAGATGGTGCCCTGTCTGGGGGTAACTTGCCAATCACTGCATGCTAACGAGAGAAGCGAAAAAAAGCAAAGCATTTCAAGCTGAATGAACATTCATCTTCAGATAAATACTTTTTTGCAACTGAGAAGAGGAATACTGAATGCTTGTTTATGAGAAAGCATGCTTGTAAATGAGACACTTGCCTAATGCCACCTTGTAAATAGAGATGGTGATTTGCAACTTGTGGCCAAATGCAGAAAAAAAAATCAAGTTGTGGAATATTGTGCAAAATGCAAGCCTGATGATGGGTAGCACACTATTATATTGCACTGTGTCCTGGAAGGTTGAAGCAATACAGAAATTTATAAAAAGAGTTTTCAGGAGCACTTGCCTGCACCCCTCATACCACCAAATATGCATATGTTCATATATATATATGCACATATATATTCTTTTCACAGTAATAAGAAATCTTTGTCATGGTAATTAATGAAAACCCTTATATGGTTGATGTTCATCTTTTTCATAAAAGAAATATTTCTATATCAGTTGATATTTGAAAATTATGCTTTCTTCTAAATCTTCGATTATTCGAATAGGGAAACAGGGATTTTGTTGCTTGAGCCTTCTTTTGGTCAGGCATTGTTATTACTTCCAAGAAAGAATGTTCCAGAGAATAGAAAATAATTACATATATTTGGTCTGAGGCCTTTAAAATATATCTGACTTAGGCTCTTCTATACACACAAGTGCAGACTAATTCACTGGAAGCTACAGCATAGCTAAAGGGTTTACCCAGCAAGAAGGAATCTCACAGACAGTGAGTTTCAAAAATCCTTGTTCCTTTCTGACATGTCCTTTTTGAAAAAGTCAGCATCGATATTTTTAGTAGTTTTAAATTTGAACAAAAAATGTTTAAAATGAATGGATCAAGTCATATTTCAAGGCCAATTATATCTTTGGGACAGGAAGACCTTTATAATTCATTCATTTCTGGGTAATTAGGGCATGTTTTCTAAACATATGAAAGAAAGATAGAAATCATAGTTTAAGGGCAAATTTTCTTACAGTTTTAGAGTTTTATAAGTATATACTTTCTTTTGTCCTGTGAAAGCGCTGTCAGACATTGTCTGTTTCAGAATTTCTTTCTTTACAGTCATAGAGCAATAAAAGTTTAATCTGAAATTTTATCAGCTATTTATTTTATTAATATGTGTATTATTTCTTCCTGGTGGCCAACTGAGATGGATGTGATATGTAAATAACTTTAGACATTGTATTTTGTTTATAGTTTTATATGTGCATCTCTGGGCTTTGGGCTATGACAGAATTCACTGCTCTTTTGTAACTAATTTAATAAATGTCTTTTGTTATTTGATTCTGAATTCCATTAGATCTCCATTCTACAATTCAGAGACAAAGGAGAGGTATATGTCACCCTCAAAGCATATTGTGGCAGCTCTCTCACCCAATGTCTGGGACGTACCTGATAATGGTAAAACAGCATATTATATTAATTTTCTCTTACTGCATAACAAAGTCCTGCAAACCTAGTCACTTAAACAATATTTATTGGCTCACAGTTCTGTAGGTGAGAAATCTGGCATGGGGTGACTGAGTTCTCAGCTCAGGGAATCACAAGGCTGAAGTCGAGGTATTAGCCAGTCTGAGTCCTCATTTGGAGATTGGGGGAAAATGTGTATCAAAGCACATTCTCCTTGTTACCAAAATTCAGCCCACTGCAGTTGGAGGGCAGAGCCCCCCATTTTCTTGCTGTGCATCAGCAGGGGCCACTCTCAGTTCCCAGAAGCTGCCCACATTTCTTACCACATGGCTCTCTCCAACTTCCACTCAGCAATGGTGTGTCAGATCCTCCTAGAGCTTTGAATCTCTCCCTCCAGAGAGAGCTCAGCCGTTTTAAAGGCTCACCTGATTAGGTTAGGCTCATTCAAGGTAAATTTCCTTTCTTAATGTCAGTTGATTTGGCTTCTTAATTACATCTGCAAAATACTTTCACAAGGGATCCTAGATTAGTGGTTGATTAAATAAGTGATACGCAAGGAGTCATCATCGTATTAATAATTGGGGAATCTGGGGGCCATTTTAGAACTCTTCCTGTCACATATGTATTAAAACATTTCCTTAACAGCCTTTCTATTACCTTAAGAAGCAGCTCATGCTATCTTTGGATAAATATAAAACTAGCTTTTCTCTTGACTATGAACTCCTTGAAGACAGCAAGCATGTCTCACTTAGCTTGGAATACAAGGAACTCACACCAGTCTTTGCACAATAAATGATAGTTTGATAGACACATAAAAACTCATATTTTTTATAAACAAATTTTTTCTTATTTAGATAAAATTTTCATTTTTATGGCTCAAAACCATTGTGCCATTTGGAGTCACATAGAGAAAAGCTAATCTCTACTTTAAATATTTGCAAGCATCTGGTATTTTCTGTCTTTGAGATTTTTTTTATCTCCATATCACACTTTTCTGTTATCAGGATTTTATCACACGTGATTTCCAATCACTACCGCCATCCTGTAAACATTTTCTTGGAGATTTTAATTTACTTTAAATTACTACTGGACATAACATTCTGGATGCTTTTTGTAATATTGTTGTGATTACTTTGTATTAGGTCATTAAATATGAAATGCACAATTTTGAATCAAAAGTGTAGTTTATTATATCTCAAACAAGAAGAAATATAATTAATCAAAGTATGTGCCTAAAACTATCAACACAGTTTTGCCATCTTAATGGTAGCTTGTTTATGCCAGCAGCAAAGAAGCCTAGAGAGCGAGTGGCAATGAAATTGAAAAAGGCATTTTCCACAGCTTGTTGAGAACTGAATATTTCTCCTTGCAAGAGGTGGTCCAAAGCCTGGAAGAAGTGGCAGTCAGTTGGTGCAAGGTCTGCTGAATATGGTGGATGACAGAAAGTTTCCAAGTCCAGCTGCTGTACTTTGAGCAGCATTGTTTGTGTAACATGTGGTTGAGTGTTGTCTTGCAAGAAGATTGGCCTGTCTCCATCACCCAATCTTGGCTGCTTCATCACAAGCATCCTCATCATTTCATCTGGTTGGTTGCAGTAGACATCCCTTGTTATCGATTGATGAGGTTTCATGAAGCTGTAGTGGAAAATACCAGCACTGGACCACCAAACAGACACCATCAGCTTTTTTTGATGAATATTCACTTTTGGACTGTGTTTCAGCACTTCATCTTTATCCAACCATTGTGCCCAATGCTTGCAATTGTCAAAAAGAATCCATTTCTCACCACACATAAACATACGGTGTAGAAATGGTTTGCCTTTGTGTCTTGACAGCAAAGGCAGGCGAGCTTCAAGATGATTTCTCTTCTGACGCTTGTTTAATTAATGTGGAACACATCTATCCAGCTTCTTTATCTTGCCCATTTGTTTCAAATGATCCGATATTGTTGGAATAGTAACATCAAACCTTGCTGCTAATTCATGCATAGTTGAGATGGATTCGCTTCCACTATAGCTTTCAACTCATCATTATCTGCCTTGATCGTAGGTCACCCACATGGCTATTTTTCAACATTACAGTCACCAGAACGGAACTTCTCAAACCATCCATGTAGTGTATATTCATTAGCGACAACCTTCCCAAACACTTTGATGATATTTTGTGCTATCCACGCTGCATTGGTTCTATGATGAAGCTCATATTTGAAAACAACATGAATTTTTGACCTATACATGGCTTCACAAAAATTGCTCTAAACAAAAAATGTGAATGATAATCACAAGCCAAAATGTGTCTTTGAAAGACTGAGGATGTACCTTCACAATAAAAATAAAAAAGAAGTGTCAAAATGAAATGTCAGAGATATCAACTGGCAAACTTAGTACTTAAGGAAATCAGACCTTTCCTACTTAATAACCTAATATTTTTTGTTTCATTAGTGCAAGTTGTAATAGGTTTATCATCCACAGGGCTTAAAATTCCTACCTCTATAAAACAATTTAAGATGGTAATAGTATTTTTAGAAGTCATACACAAAAAATGTTGACTTATAGAGCCTATAATCTATTAAACTCCTTAACTTTTTAAAATATGTACTGCTATGAGTCATGGCCCCTTAAAAGTAGATGTTTTTAGATACAAAGTCCACTGATTTTTACTAAATTTCATCACTAGATTTAACTTTTCATTCAAATTCTTTAAGATGTCTTCAGATTCTGATTGTGTCATTGAACGTATCATTTGTACACCCACTTTTTGTTCCTTTTGCTTTGTTTGCTTTGTTTGTTCCTTTGGCTACATGTCCTATTCAATCTACATCTCCCAGTTACTCACTTATGCTGTTAACTAAGATGTGAACTCAAATAGGACCAAGGAGGACAGTGCTCTGGCCTCATGTTGACATTAATTCAAGAAGCAGCACTCAGCCAGTTGCCAATGTTCTTGATTACATTATGTCCCAACAGATCTTTCCACATTTCAGCTACATTAACTTTTACATATTTATCCAATTCAGATAAATTATGTCTACAATAGTTCTCTCACCAGTCAATTGACTCATTTCAGCATACTTTGTTAAGTTAAAAAAAAGGATAAAATATGTATTAATGAAACATTTATTGAACATCAGTTCTGACCTGAGCATTGAATTAGAAGCACACAAGAATTTGGAGTTTATTATATTAATATCTTTGTTCTTCCACTTCTAAAGTTAAACAGATAAAGCCTTCCCACAAAAAACATATTTGAGATATAATGAATTTAAAAATGTGAATTTGACTGTGAAATGATATGAATAGCTAATTCATTTGCTTTAGCATTATATAACAAATGTAGACAAACATATTTTATAGATTTTTTCTAAAGCATCCATATATCATATTTGTTGGATTTTAGACATCCATTATATATTAGTTGATCAGAATTCACATTTTTTTCTGATTATCATTCTATTATTATCCAAAATCATTTACTTGATTGATTTAAAAACCTATTCACTCATCAATTATGTATTGAGCCCTGTTATAGGTAGCCTACTGTGCTAGTTAATTTGTAGTTAATTTAATGATAAATAACAGAATCTTTTCTGATAGAAATTAAAAATGTGATATGTAACACTATAAAATATCCCTAAGGTAACAATTCATATTTTAATATTGATTAGTATCATCAGAAAGATAAATATTCATAGGATTTTCTGGTGGGAGAGAGATCACATTCATGTACCCACCTATTCAATAAAATTTTACTACGCGTTTACTATGTGCAAGTAACTGTGATGGGCGTTGGAAATAAAGAAATAAAAAAGAGACCTTGCCTTTAGACCTTTATAATCTATGCACAGAATAATAAAAGTTTTTGTGGGAACTGGTGGCTTTTCAGGTGTACTTTAAACCATAGTATGTGCGATAGATTTGGAGCAGGGAAATAATGAACATGAAGAGACAGTTTAGAGGCTAACAGAATGGTTTGAGGCACGAGATAATGAGAGTGTGAATTTAAGTATGTACTAGAGAATTCATATTTAGATGCCAGATGTGAGAGCATTGATTGGACTAAGTACTCATTTAATATGGGGGAGAAGGAAATAGAATAAATCAAATATGCCCCAAATTAAGCATTGTGTCTAGAAGAATGAGTCCTTTAACAGAAATACTGGATTTAGGAAGAGAAACTTAAGTGGAAAAGATAATTATTTTTAATTATCTGGATTGAATTGGCAGAATACTGTATGTACCCACTAAAATTTTTAATTTCCAGGATGCTTTTGTCCCTGTATCAGAGATTCAAATATTGAAGAAAAAGTATAGTATGATGTTAAGGACAATGGTCCAGACTGTCTGGAGTCAATCTGAATCCTTACTATCTCTTACTAGCTGAACAATGTTGAACCAGTTGCTTAACAGTGTGTAATTAAGTTTCCTCATCTGTAAAATGGAGATGATCATAATAGTATCTATTTCATATGATTCTCATGAGGAATAAATGAACTAATGCACTTTAAAACAATGCTTGGCACATCATGAGCACTCAGTACATCCACTCATTAATCTATATCTGTATCTGGACTAGACTCTTGAATGCCAGACTTAAATGTCCAATTGACTACTTGACCCTTAATATTTCACTTAAATGTAACAGGTACAAAAATGCTTGTATTAATACAGTCCCTCTCCATCTACCTAAAATAAATCTGCTCCTTCCCTGTATTACTTTTCGGAGAAATCAGGACTGAACTTCAGAGACCCGAGAGTCTTCTCCTACGCACGTATCTAATCAACTAGCATATCCTGAAGACTTTATCTTCTTAAGCAATCCCTGATCTGTCCTGTCTATCCTTATCCATGGCCCCTTTTTTTGTTCAAGCCACATTAACTCCTCTATGAACACTACAGCAGATTCCTAATTGGTCTCCAGCCTTCACATATTTCCACTAAATACTTGGCTAGTCAATATCTCTAAAATCTAAAATTTATTGTGACATTTCTTTCAATGGGACTCCTCAAAAATTGTCATTGGCCACATGATACAAAACAAACTCTTCCTATCAGAGAAAGATCCTTCATCCACTCTACATGTCTGGGCCCCCTTGTATCAGTATCATGACGCTACTATTCTAATACTGTCTCTAGTCGTAGCACAGCTGGTAGTTCTTAGACTAAAACAGGTTTTCTGCTTCCTACCTTTGGTTATACCATTTTCTTTGCTGATTTACCCATTTCTCTCCTCCTCAGTCCTCTCACCTATGGAATTTATGGACATTTGTCAAAACTCACCTCAAGGGTCACTTTTTGTCTGAAACCTTACCAATTATTCCTCCTACCATCTGTCTAGCACCTTCTGTGGTCTGTCTTCTCTGAAGGCCTCATTATAACCTTCACATTTACCTATTGAAGCACATGTAACCCTAACTGAATCAATATGTTTAAATATACATTTCACTTTATTAGACACTAAACCTTTCAAATACATGAATTTGTAACACTGCCTGGCACATGGGACACCTAATGCATGTTTATTGAATAAATGTTTAATACTTAAGGGAACTTTATAACTAATTCAAGTTAAAGCACAGTAAAGGTGACAGCCATCGTTTTCATTAAAAAAAAAATTGGACTAGTAAAAGTATTGGGAATGGGTTTGGATTTATAGTCAATTGACAGATTACTAAGATAAAAGTTATAAAGCACATCACTAGAGAGAAAAAACATTTTAATAAAGACACATAAAGTGAATTTTTTTGAGCAAAAATAATTTGTTTGCTGATTGTCATAAATTCCCACCAAACGTTTTTGCATAAATTATTCCATTCAAATTTTTGCTACCTCTTTCCAAAATAAAAATTTCAATCAGTAGAATTTCACATGCTCTTACTCTTGTATTTCTCCCAAACTTAAATTTCTACTAATAAGTTCTGACTGATTAAAATATAATTCCCATTAGGTGAATTTTTAAGGAGAAAAAGAATTAGTAATTAAGGTTTTCCCCTTCAATAATGTGCTTCTTTTCATAATCCTTGAAGAGTCAAATAACAATTGTAATGAATTTTGAGAACTAATTTCAAAGTATATTACTATTATTAAAGCTCTAACTTCAACTCCTATAAAGTTTCAGCCAAAATATTTCATCTTTCTCCTTTCTTTCCTATTAAAATATTTCATTTACTCCAACTCAAATAATATTTTAATCAGAGAAAATGTAAATGTACTGACTTTCTCTGAAAATAGAAGCAAAAGAAAAAAATTTACAATAGTACCGCAACATAAAAATCATGTAACAATGTAAATACCTCTACCCAAGAATATTCACTAACTCTCAGGTCAATAACACAGAAAAGATGCTTTTAGAACCATTTAAACTTTTCTAATATAGATTCTTAATTATTCTGTGACTCTGAGTCATAATGATTCAAATTATTTTGTAGGTAAACACAATCAGTATCATGATCTCTTTTTACAGGTCAAATAAGTTATTGGCAAGTTGGCACATTCCCAGTTAATGGCATAGAATTAAATTAAAATACATTATATTAATGGTATTAACACACTCTGTGATTGAATCAATTAAGAAAAATAGTATTGTTAATTAAAGTTATGCACTACTGGTTATGCAAATGCCCAGACTGACATAGAGAGCTTAGGAAATCATTTTCTCTCTACAAATTAGATTGAGATTAAGTGGCAGTATTCAAAAGGTTAAAAAAAAAATCTATAAGACAAGTATCTGAGGTAGCAGCTTTGCAAACTACATCAAATAAGAAGGAACAGGTTCATGATGAAGGGTGAGGCTTGAATCCCATATGCTAAATACTGCCCTGGTTTTTGCCTTCTTTTTAACACTCAACATCACAAAGGAGTTCCAATTTTGTCTGTTTATTCACTTAGCATTCAATCCTCAGCCCACTCCAGTCTGGATTTTCTCTTCTTTCTAATGAAAGACCTCTTGTTAAAGTCATACATGATTTTCATGTTATGAAGCCAATGGACCTTCCAGCAGCACACAATTGAGCACATTCTCTCTTGAGTTTCTGAGACACTGCATTCTCCAAGTTTCCACTTCCAAAGTTGGCTACTCTCTTTGAGTTTCTTCTGTAGACCTACCCTTCACTGCCTGACACTCCATGTTAGATTTCTCAACATTTAGTTGCAGGACACTTTCTCTTCTCACTCTGTATGTTGCCCATGATATCTCTACTATGACTACAGCTTCATTAACACCTGGTCCTAAACCAGTGTTTCTGGCTCATGAATGGTACCACCAGCCATTCTGTCAATTTTAACTACCCGATATCTCTAAGATCTGCCCATTCCTTTTGATTTTAGCTGCCATTACCAAAGTAGAGCCCGCCAGAATATCTTATCCTTCCTAATGCAAAATACAGCCTCATTGGCCTCCCTACCTTCTCGTTTTCTCCTGATGTTTTCTATACTGCACCTAGAATGATCTTTTCAAAATGTAAAAAATGCCACCACTATTACCCCTTAAAACTTAGAAAAGCCTTCCCACTGATTTTAGGATTAAAATATTACTTTAATTTGCCCTTCAAGCTGTAGTCTTGCAGTTTCCTCTCTAATCTCATCCTACACCAAAACCCCACCTCGGTCTCTGTGTTTCACCCAAACTTTTTTCAATTACTTAAATTCACCCTGCTCGGGCCCCATAGCTCATTGCAGGGCTTTCCTCCCTGCATAGCTGGCCCATTTAACCACTACTCACCCGTTAGATCTCTGCTCACTAGTCACTTAATAGAAAACTATTTTCGTGACTCCTCAGATGCCCCTATGTGCTTTTGTAGCAAGTTGCAAACTTGTTCAAAGAAATTGTAGAAAATGAAACTTATGAAAAACAAACTAATATGCCAATTTACCAAGTCTGCTTTGTTTCACCACATCTCTCATGACCTTATTATTGTTATTTATGTATTTAGCTATCTGGAATTGCTAGGCTTAATTAATTTCTTGAAGACTCATTTAATTTCTTAAAGAATCAATTTTATAATCTCCTCAATCTCAGTTATAATAGATTTTGTTAAATGATCATCTATCTTGTGTCAAAACTGAATTTGAAAGGAAAGTCTTATAGTAATCATTTTTATACAAATAGTTGCTGCCAATTAGTCCTTTCTCTTTTTTGAGCACTGTAACCACCTTCTTCAAATGTGGTTAAATTCACTGAGGTAGAACCCCTGGTAATTGACTGAACTTGGACATTGGGTTGGCAGGAATATACTTTTGATGGTTTTTTGAATGTTAATCATAATTAGGTATTACAAATTTTAATCTTTACAATCTTACATTGTGTTCCCCAGGCCCCATACGAATTTGAGGAAAAAAATGTTTTAAAAATAAAATATTTTGAGTCCTGTCACCAGAAAAATGTCCACTGGTATAACCTAAGAATTTTTATTTTACACAGACAAGAAAGCTTTTTTATTTTCGACTTGTATCTCCAATGCCTAGCTCAGTGCTAAGGATAGTATACAACTTTTAAAAATTTTTTTATCATAATGGGTGTGTAATATTTTATGAGAATAGTGTTCTATGGAATATACTCTAGGGAGATTTTGTTCAAAACATGTTAGAAGAATACAAACATCTTCAGCATATTATGTGGGATAAAGACTTAGTACATAGTAAATTACTCTAAGAAGGATATAGAACATTTCCATAAAGAGGTCCATGAAAAATAACAAATAAAAAAATTCTAATCCAATCAGACAAAAATAAATCTCAGAACAAAACAAGAAGGGACGCTATTCTGTGAGGTAGCTGCAAACTGTGAGAAGAACCCAAATATGTGAGGAAAAGAAATCTAGTTTGGACCAAAGATAGGTCCATGGTAGTCTAAAGGTTTTCATTAATTTCTCAACTAGGAAGAAACTGGAAATTACTATAAAATTATGTGTGCATTTGTATTACTTTTTTCTTGTAATAACTTTGAAGCCATTATATTGAAAATTACAGTGCTCCTTGTTCACATTACAGAGTGTTACTTCCATTACCATCAATTACTTATTTCATTATCTTCTTCACAGTTCTAAGATACAAAAACTAATCCAGATGTTGTAATATAAGAAGTGTGGCTTAAGTGTACCCTACTGACTATTGCAGTAAAAATTCCAGTGTGAGTTACAGGCAAAATCAGACAAACATTATCCCTTATGGATTATTGCCTTATCTTGGCCTGATTCTGTCTGGGTAGATGATTTCAAGGCAATCTGGATATTTCTGTGATGTGCTTTGATTTAAAAGAGCTGTAGAACTTATTATGATGTACTTATCTATTACTGAAAATTAATAATACATTTTCACCTTTCTTCCTAGTCATGTAGTAAGAATTCACATCTGATCATTCCTCTGTTTTCAAGAAATATTTTAAAAGTAATTCAAGCTATTAGCACTTATTATATAACTGTGTAAACTCATGTTCAGAAACAGGCTCAATTACAAACACACACACATACATACACATCCTGATTCACCCAGAGATGAACATTCAAAAATTTACTCATAGATGTTTTCGATTTATTGCAAGAGGACTAAGAGAGGACTCACTTCCAGAAAATAGAAAAAAGAAGACATCTCAGTTGATTTTATGAAGTTGGTATTACTCTTATTTCAAAAGGAGACAAAGATAATATAATGAAAATATGAGAGATCAATGTCCTTCATAAATATAAATGCAAATACTCTAGCAAAATATTAGCTAATAAAATTCAGCAATACATAAAGAAATTATACACCAATGCCAAGTGGGTTTATTACAAGGATGCAAAGTTGGTTCAATATTTGAAAATCAGTCAATGCAATCCATCATATTAATAGGCTAAAGAAGAAAGAATTACATGATTATACCAATCTATGTAGAAAATGCATTTGATAAAATGCAACACAAATGCATGATTTTAAAATCTAGGAAAATAGCAACAGAGGGAAACTTTCTCAAATTGATGAAAAACATCTGCAACAAACTATAGCTAATACTATAATTAATGGTGAAAGACTCAAAGTTTTCTTCCTAAGATCAGAAATAAAGCACAATATCTATTCTTACCATTCGTATTCAACATAGTCCTGGAAGTTCTAGCCAGTGCAGCAAGGCAGGAGAAGAAAAAAACAGATTAAATACAGATTAAAAGAAATAAATTATCTTCATTTGTAGGTAACAACGTTGTGTACATAGATAATCCCAATAAATCTGTAAACTCCTAAATTAATAAGTGAGTTATGCATGGCTGCAGAAAACAAGATAAGCATACAGAATTAATTGTATTTCTATATCCTGGCAATGAACACATGGACATCAAAATTAAAAATACCTTACCATTTACCATTATTCTGAACAAATTATTTAGGGGTAAATCTGACAAAACATGTGTAAAATTTCTGTCATAATTTCTAAAAAATGATGATGAAAAAAATTGAAGAAGACCTATATAAACTGGGAGACATATAATGTCATAGATTGGAAGACTCGACATACTAAAGATGTCAGTTCTCTCCAACCTTGCTAAATAGTTTTGACACAGCTTCTATCAAAATCCCAACAACAATTATTATAAATATAGATAAGCTCACTCCAAAATTTATATGAAAAGGCAAAAAATCTAGAATAGCTAAAGATAATTTTGTAAAAGAAGAATAAATTTGGAGGAATCAATCTACCAAATTTGAAGACTTACTATCTAAATACCTTACATAAAAATTAACTCAAAGTCAAAACTCAAAATATACTTAAATGTAACATGCATAACTCTAAAACTTTTAGATAAGAACCCAGAAGAAAAGCTTCAAGATCTACACTAGGTAAAAAGTTTTGGGGTAGGATATCAAAAGCATAATCTATGAAAGGAAAACTTGATAAACTGAAATTCCTCAAAATTAAATATCTGTTTTATAAAAGACCCTATTAAGAGGATAAAAAAACAAGCTATAGACTGGGAGAAAATATTTGCAAACTGATTATCAGCCAAAGGACTATTATTTAGAAAGTATAAAGAGCTCTCAAAATTTAGTAAAATAAAATAAGCATTCCAATTAGAAAATGGGTTTAAGACACCAAAAAACATACCAAAGATGATGTGTAAACAGAAAATAAGCACATGAAACAATATTCAACTATTTAGAAATTAGGAAAATGCAATTAAAACTACAACGAGCTGTCGCTATAAACCTATCAGAATGACTAAGATAAAATATTTTGACAACATGAAATGCTAGGGAAAAAAAGGGAAGAAACTGGATCTCTTATGCATGCTGGTAGAAATGCAAATCAGCCATTCTGGAAAATAACTTTCCAGTTTCTTAAAAACTAAACATGCAACTACTATACAATCATTAACTGCCCACTATCATATATCCCAGAGAAATGAAGATTTACATTCATGCAAACACATGTATATGAATGTTTATAACACTTTTATTTCTAATAGCCAAAAACTGAAAAAAACCCAGATGACCTGCAACAGGTAAATTGTTAAATTGTGGTGCATTCATACTGTAGAATGCTACTAGCAATACAAAGGAACAAACTATAGATACATGCAAAAATCTGGATAAATTGTCAGAGAATGACGGTGAGTGAAAAAAACCAATCTTAAAAGTTTACATATTGTGTGATCTTATTGACATGAGATTCTTAAAATGACAAATTATTAAAAAGAATAGATTAGTGGTTGCCAGAGATTAAGGAGGCAGTGGGGGCAAGAGGGAGATGGTTATAAGAGGGAGTGTGGCTATAAGAGGATGATACTAAGAATTGTTGTGATGATGAAAATTTCTGTATCTTGACTACATTAATGTCGATATCTTCACTGTGGTATTGTGCCATGGTTTTCCAATGTTTCCATTGAGAGAACCTGATTAAAGAGTATATGACTACATTATTTTTTTAAACTCTATGTGAATCTATAATTATCTCAACAGAAGTTTAAAAAGTACTATAATAATAAAAATAATCAAATTTAAGAATTAAAATATTCAAATAAAATACATGTGAACATTTTTGAATGCTATTAGTAATAAAACTGCTGCAAATTCAAGTGACAATGAGATATTATTTTTCTTATTAATTTTGAGAAAACATTTTAAATATTATGAGACTTCTACTTTTATACACAGTTGGTAGAAATGAAAAATCATGACGGTCTTTCTGGAAAGCAATTTGGCAAGAATATCAAATGTGTTTTTTTTCTTTTGATCCAATAGTTTGATTCAAAACTAAAAACTTCTTTTCTTAGTTCTCTTCTAGGAATTTATAGTAAAAATATTATAACACATATACAAACATAAATTTATAACTATGATATATATATAATTAATAATTGAAACAATAAAAAAGTATGATTAAATAAATTATTACACATTCGTATAATGATACTATAAGTAAAGAATCTTTAGTAATGGAAATATGTTCATCCCATATTTTTAAAATTTGATATACTTATTGATTTTTCTGACAATTATTGTTTAAAAATTAGCACCAATAAATAAATTATACCTCCAACAAAAAAATGATAAACCCAGCTACTAGCAGTTTTTATAGCTCTACAAGGCTATGTATAGAAACAGATTCACTACACACATACACATACACACATACATACATGCAAATATTCCAACCCACCTAGAGAATTCACGCATGATTTTTTTTTTCATTTGTTGCAAGAGGATCTGGAGACAATATGTGCAGGGTAGAATTATACATAGCAATATGCTTTTGGTGGTTTCCTATTTCTCCTCTTCAATCCTTTCTTCCATAACAGACAGCTGACTTCTCCCTTAGAGTCTACCTTCTAGGGACTATTAGGACTTTTCCATAGACTGTCACTCAAGTCTTCTAAAATATTAATGTGTGGTAGCTTAAGGTATTATACCTCCCAGAGATACATTATTTCAAACAGGGATTTTAAATTTGGGTAACACCTAAGAACCAAAGGAATGTATCACTTTTGGTGGAATTGCTGGCACCTTGGTGGGTAAAATCATTTGGGGCAGATAGCTGTAGAAGATTTCTTGTAAACCATACCACACAGACCACTCCATTCTGGAAAATGTGCGGATGCCTCATAAAGTGGAAATTTTGCTGAATTGATCAGCAAAATTAATTCTTATTACTGGGAAAGTAATTTAAATTTATGTTAATCTGATGGTAAGTCAGGATTAATATTAAAGTATGTAAAGAAATGTACAAAAAATGTCATCCATAAAGCAAATAATATGTTTGAATAGAGCCTGATAATAAAGGCATTATAAGGCAATTGATTCAACTTCAAAAGATTTTTTATGGAGAATATATTAAAGAGAAAAACAAAGGTGGGTTCATCAGTAAAGCTCATCTTAATATCAACCAAAGACATAAAATAAGGTCCCCAGATTAAACTAGACAAATGCAGAACCTTTTTAAAATCATTTATTTAGGCAAAATCCATTTTAACAGCTACATCTGTACTGGCCCAAGGTAGGGTTTTCATTTATCAAGCAAAATTAAAACTTTGTTTGATCAGCATTATGAAACCAGTCAAACTCCATAGTGGTTTGAGAACTATTCAAATCCACTTGGGTGAAAAGAAAAGTTTACCAGGGAACCCTGGGCTCTCTTCATTTCCTTAACTCTAATTGGAAATGGGAGCTCTGATCTTTTATTAACTTGAGAAAATTATGAAACTAGAGTGAAAATAGCATCAGATAAATCCTGGCTATTTTCCCAGTTCTCCAAGTCCTGCAACTCTTATCACGCCTTTCACTGTCTGTTACAGAGGTTCAGGAAGGGATTCCATAAACTTGTCCTAGGGGATCAGACACTATTTAATATGCAGGTATTTGAACCTGATCCTAGCTGAAAGGAGGAGACAGATCCTGAATCTCTATACTGGGTGATATTTGTTTTGTTTAAAATGCTTCAAGCCTTGAGTCTCTGGAAAAACACAGGGGAAAATATCATTTTCAACATTTTTCCTTTTCTCTCTGACAGTGTCATTCTTAACTCAGTGAATTAGAGGTGGGCAAGAGCAAATAACACCTCAGCCTTCTCGAAATACTAACAGAAGATAAAAATGTTATGCGGTAGTGCTTAAAGTTTAATGCCGTTTTGAAAACAAAAACCATGAGTTCCTAAGTAGAAAAAAATTGCACTACAAAATAATACTATAAATGCGATGAAGAAAAGAGAATGACGTTAAAATTTAAGTAATCCACCCTGTAACAGACCCCCTCATTAACCCATCACTCCTCCCCATCTGTTTCATACCAGGAAAGAAAAGAGATTTAAGATGTTTATATTATTTTCTTTAGGCAGAGTGCTTAAGCAAGAATATGCATAAGGATAAGCTATAAATTAGAATGAAGGTTAGGAAGAAAATAACACAAGGTAAATAGCATGCAGAAAAGATATTAACTTTAAGGGAAAGAAAATGAAAACATTTTCTAAATGACTTTAACACATTCTGAAACCTATATAAACTACCATTCATCCATAAAAGAGTAAGGTCATATACTTTAAGACGTATGGTAAATATGTATTGTATGCCCCATTTGTGATATTGGTTTAAATGTTATTTTAAATATCAAATTTTAAAATAAAACTGAAAAATCCCCAATCCCAGAAAAACGACCCTCCCTCTGGATATATAGTATATTTTAATAGGCACACAAACTTTCTTTACTAAGTTACCTCAGTTTTAAATTGAAATGACCAAATTTGTGATTTGCTGCTCACAGTCTCTCTACTTTTGACCTGTTTACCGCTCAAGAGAGAAACCAATGGTGGCACTTTTTAGCACAGTTTGAAAACTCTAGATAGATACATGTTTGAAGAACGGGCCCAAGACATTAAATTCACCTCCTTCCCCCTCCATACCTTCCCCTCACCACCACTATCACACACACAATTAGAAGGACAGATAATGTAATGATAAACCATTTTCCAGCAAACTTTACTGGAGGAAAAAAATGAGAAAGCAAGTTATATCAGTCACTGATACAATTTGCCAACTCTTTCTCTGAGAAAGTTGTCATGGTGCTGCTATTAGCATTAGTGTTTTTTTACTGCTTGAGAAGACTACTGTCTCTAGCTTGCTTTCAATTCTAGAGTCCCAAATTATTAAATGACTATCATTTTGATGGTTTCATAAAGAAAATCATTATAACTATTTTTATTTGCTTCTTATTCTTGTAAATGAAAACTATGGCCATTGAGATTGATTGCAAAACTGGGAAACTGATACACGGGGGGATTTGGGCTCTTTTAGATTGCATAAAAGTGTAATTAGAAGGAGAATTATTTTTCAACTTTTGTTTGTTTTTTGTAGATATTCTCTGAGTTTACAATTTAGAGGCTCCATTTTCATCTAAAATAAGTCCTATTTGTGAAATCTTGAATCACAAT
>CAUYSK010014525.1:0-20045 GCA_963575035.1 Avahi laniger | reverse complement strand
CTGCCCCCTGCCCAACATCCAATAGATGTTATGCTTATATGGGCACTTATGTAGAACACCTGGTTTTAAAAGGTGCTCGATGAATATCTGTTAAAGGAATAAATGGAATGAATACACAGTTTTAATGAGAATGCCCTCAAGGAATCCTAGCTTGGAAGGATGTCTTCTATAGTGCTTTAGTGACCAGTCCTTGCTGTAAGACTACTGAGCAGGTTCCAGGCTCCTCTGAGGAGTACCCAGTTCCCGGCCTAGTGCTATCTGGCAGCTTAGAGGTCCAGGCCCTCACATTGGATGTCTCAACTGCTAGTTTTTTAACTACCACTCAGCAAAGTGGAGAACAAATTCCTGAAACCTTCTGAGAGCCCAGGCTAGCCACAGGGTTGGTCCGGAGTACACATCAAATCTCTGCGGATGGCCTGCGTGTAGGGCTCAGGTCTGGCTGCAAGCAGTAGACGCACCAAAGGCTGGCTATCACAGATTCAAAGCCCCCCGATCCAAGCCCATCTAAGTAAACACAAACCCCAAGTTTGTGTGTGCAAAGAAAATGCTGTCTTCGCCAAGTCCTCCAACGCCCACATTTCCTCCTGCTAGAAGCTCTGAGGCTGTTGTTTCAAGTGGTTCAGAGGGGGCTCAGAGGCACCAGTTCAGACTGCTGCCTTTCAAGAATCACCTGGAAACTGGATTTTTCTCTATTAAATGTTAAATAAAATTTAATTTACAAAAATTAGATTAGTTATCAAGCATTCAGGGAAATGAACCACAACTATCTGTACACCATCAGCTTAAATGTTTTTCAATATTAGAAACAAAGTAACAGTTCAAATAGACTTTTATTTCACTGAAGTTTTTCAGTTTTATCCATGCATTTTCTAAGAAATCTCAGAAATCATAAAAACAAAATTTAAATGAACCATCACATATTCTCACCTGAAAGTGGGAAAGGAGTTTGCTTATTTCCAACAGCATTTCCGAGACTGTCTTCTTGGTCCATCTAGGTACTTCTCAAATTTTCCTGTGGGAGGTCACTTGAAATTTATTCCCCTACTGTTGAAGATTACATCTGGCTAGGGAAAAATGTCTTACATACTTTATTTATTATAAGTTATTTGGAAAGCTGTTGCTGTTTGCTCAGAGAGCACCCCAATGTCATTCCGAAGAGTCTAATCATCACATACAGTGGTTGGAAAAAGCAACCACTCTCTCATCCCACAATCATAAGAAAGAATATTTCTAACCCCCTACAGTGTGTTCTTTTTATGGCTACAGAGGGTTCTTTCTATGGCTCATGGGAATATAAAGCAAGAGAACCAAAATGAGTCACAGACTTTGACTTATTAGATAACAGTTCTACCATTAGTAGAGCACCTTGTAATTTTTAAAACCTTACATCAGACGCTAGCCCCACTGTTATCTCAAGCACACACTTTTAGATTCATAAACATAGGATTCCCTTTAAGGAGTGTTATGGTCACATACCTAAGAACAGACTGCATTATTAACTTCAGACTGCAGCTCAGATTACTACAGTCTACAGGTTTATAGGGCACTCAAATATGAGAACTGGAGTGTTAATGAGCTAACAGAATTTTAAAGACACAGCAGACTTCTGGGACCCAAAAACTTGAATTAAATTTATAGAAACTGGAACCCAAATACTTTTCCAGGGTAAGTATAATTCATTCACTATTTTTTTAAAATAAAATTCAAAAGTGCAGTGAAAGCCCTAAAGAGATGAAATAATCCTGATGCAATTTAAAAATTTGGGAAACTAGATCATTCTAGAGGGTCCACATGAATCAGCTAGACTCCCTGTAGGGAGTTTAATGGTTTAAATGACTAAACAATCCTTCAGCATCCCTGAAATTCTCTAATGCTATAACACAATTTATATGGACAACATAAATAACCACATTGCTTTTCTCCAAAAGAGACTGAAATGATTTATACAAATTAGACAAGACTTTCATCTTTTAGTTAACATAGATAATCAGTAATAACGTATTAAACGCATTTGGAGCATTTTGCTTAATTTACTTTAATAATCCAAAAAATCATCCTATCTATGTTAACTAAAGTATCCAGATAGGTGTTAACTCACTCAAGAAACTCATATTTATCCTTTCATTAATGGTGCAAACTTTTTTTAAAGACTAGGGAAAAAAAGAAAGTCTACATTTTATAAGGTGGAAAAGAAAATAGAGAAGAGGTTGACTCACTTGCCCAAGGTCATCCAGCAACCAGTGGAAAAGCCAGGGCCAGAGGTCTCTCCCCATGCCCCAGTGCTCTGTGTAGAAATCAAACCATGCAGTCTGCCTTACAAGCTGGGGGCCTACAAAAGCCAGGATAATATACACTTAATGATAGCAAAAGAAGAAAGGAGCATATCAGGTTATCCTCAGAAAGGCTGTTGCAAAAAAAACCTGACGGCTCCAGCTGGAAATCTTTCTTACCCATTCTCCAAAACAAGTTAAATGATCCGAGCAAATTCAACTTCTTATTATATATTTCTGGGGAGTGACTTTGGGGAGGCAGTTGATAAAATCACGAAATGGGAAATATTCAGGATTCACACTTTACATTTACTTGTCCAAGGATCCAGTCAACCATCCATCCACTCTTACTATCTTCATTTTGATTAGTGGGCCAAAAAGGGGATGCAAATTGATACTACTTTTGTAGCCCTGGCTTGATAAGATGGCTAGAGGCTCCAGTCCAACAAGATCATGCATGCTCTCTCTCAAGATTAATAGTCACAGAAGTTTCAATGTGCCGCCCTTCCCCAAGGGTGGAACTGTTACAGACCACAATTTACTTGAGAGATTCTGGTTTTTTAACATCCTTTCCTTGTAACACAAGAACCCTCTCATTGAATGTTCCTTATACGCAATGTATTATTGGACTAAGTATCTCACTACAGCCACACATTAAAAACATTACTTCATGGAAAAAATAAATGAGACTATACACTGCAGTGGAATGTTAACATAGTCACTAAAGAATGACTTGTCCTAAAATAGATGCCACAAAAACTCTCACTGCCATAATTTGGCAAAATCTATCAGCTATACAGCCTCAAATTTATAGTAAGTTCAATTGATAAGGTCAATATACAGTCCAAAAACTTGATTTTAGGATTAAAAGTAAATAATATTCCACTTACAAAAATGTCACTGGTAAATGTCTGAGAGCATCTAATGAAGTACAGTTAACATTATCCTACCAAAGGAAATGGGTAAGTAATTGGTAACAGACAGAACAATGCTAATAACAATACCAAGTAAGCGTTTTTTAGAAGTCTGTAACCACCTAGTTGCATTGCCTCAAATATTGACTCTTATAGAATAAATAAACAATGTGGCCAAATGTAGAGGAAATTAAAATGCTATCACGTTGACATGAAAGGAAATTCCATGTCAATGGAATTTTTGTGAAATAAAAACTTTTTGCAAAGGATGTAGTCTTTCACAGATGCAAAATATTCTAACAAGTTGAATCAGTGGCTAGTCGAAAAAACAAAAGCACTTCAGTGGCCTTCTAAGAGAAGAATATTCACTCAGGCATTCCAATATTATGCACTGTAATATACCCTATATTTTATAACTGATATTTCATAAAAGTGCCGTTCGAAATATTAATAGCCATTTTAACTTATTTTTGTAAGGACACCACCTCCCAACATACTTTCTACTTATTTTTATCTATAACATCCCCACATATGTGCATCTGCTTCACATATCCCATGACAAGAAACTCACTACCTTTTCAGGTATTCCAAAACAGAAGCACAAAAAGCATAGATCTCCTTCGAGGTCGTGACAGAGGCCTCAGAAGAAAACAGCTCTCCTAGGCATTCAGCTAGGTAGGCAATATCTAAAGGATCGTTTTAAGCCACTTTAAATTAAAAAAGGGTCGTTGGACATTAATACTATGTCCAGAGAATGGTAGTGAGAATAGAGAGGGATCTGAGACCAGAAGATTTAAACAACAGCTGAAAGGGATGGATGGAATAATCAGCCTAGACACGAGAAGACTACAAGGAGCCTTGGGAGCTGTCTTCAAATATTTGAAGACAAGCTACGTAGAGGCAGGCATAAGCATGGTCTTACAAGAGGGAAGATCAAGAACCAATAGGTGGAAGTTAGAGAGAAGCAAATTTCAGTTCAACAAAGGAAAACTCTGTAACAACTAGAACTGTCCAAGTGTACTGGCTGCCTCACTTTATGGTAAGAATCCAGACAGTGCCCAGTGACCATCTGTCAGGTGTCACCCGGCAGTGCACGGCAAACTGAACTAGACGGCTTCCAAAGTCTAGTTTGGCTACTTCGCTGTTTTTCTTGGGTAAAACAGCCAATCTCTCTGACTCTCAGTTGTAAAACTGTGGTAATACAGTAGCATTATTATTTTATGGCGGTATAAGAGACAAAGAAAATATCTTTCTTATATAGATAATGAAGTGTTCGGTAGCCCTATGTCTCTGGTAGACATCGATTGGCCTGATTAATGTGCATAAATATGGGATGAAATAGTAATGATATTTAGCATGCACATGACAGGAGGGTAAACCCTGTGAGAGCCTTTTGGGCCATTACAAAGAAAGGGGCACAGGAGTCCCATGAACAGCATCGTAAAAGGAACTGCTGTGACCTAAAAGCAGAGGTACAGGTTACCCACGTATCCAGCTCCCAAAATGCAGCTTAGCCACTGGAAAATCTGGCCCTAACTCATAGTTGTGAAACTTTTCTCAGCTGCCAAATTTTTTCAGTCACATGGAAACTGAGGTTGTCAGGCTTCCTTAAAATTCCACTCTTCAAAACAAGCCTCTCATCCCTAGAGAGACTAATTAAAAACAAAAATCCACATTTCCAACCATCTATCCTTTTGGTCAGAAATACTAATGAGAAACTAGTCTCAGAGATAAAAGGCTATTTAACAGATTAGTCAACCCCCCTCCACCCTTTGGCACCACCAACCCGACCTCCCCTGGAAGAGTTTAACCACATGGAGAAGCATAAGAAACACGTCCCAAATGATTCACACCAAGAGGATTAATAGTTCCAAGCCCCAGTACAGGGACTTGCAGTACTGTTACTACACGTGGTATCCCTGTCACATCTCAACATCTCAATCTACAAAAATGGAGGATTAATTGCCTCCTATTTTCCTCCTCACCAATCCACTTAAAGAAATGTTTGGAAAATGTCAGAAGCTAATGCAAAATAGTATCAGAATTAGGGATATACTGAGACTTCCACCAGCTAAAACTCACAAGCACTTCCATGATTAAAAGAAGTAAAGAAATAAAAAAACAGAGCCAAGAGAAAGGGGTCATTTTATTATTTTCCAAATCTTACACAAGAAATTAGAAATTAATAGGAAAATGCCCTAACAGAAGATCACTTAATGACATTATTAGTAATGTGAATATAATCAAAGGAAAATTAATAATTAGAAGCAAATCACCAGTACCCCGCAGCTTTTAGAAAGAAACTGAACAAGAACTCCTTTATCTAGCACTGTACGGGGCTGAGTATTCAACATATTTGAAAGTTCACCCTACTCATACCTTTAAGCAATAATACAGTATTTCAAATACAGCACATGGAAATTAATTGGTTGGAATTTGGAACATCAGTTATAATATCATGCTTTCAAGGTAGATGTTTACCTTGTTTCTGTACCAAATGAATACAAATGGCAGTGATTTTTTTTTTTAAATATTCTTATGTGCTTTTCATAGTTTTTTCTTTTCCCATAGATTCTCTTATTTTCAGGCTACCAGTATACTGGTTTTATGTCTTGCCAACATTCCTGCCTTTATCAACACAAATTTTCCCCATCTTCTAAGGTGTTGCTTCTAATCTAATGTGGGCTATGACACCAAGTAAACAAGTTTGTTAAGATTCTATGTAAAGTAGTATTAGTTGGTGGGATATGATTAAGGGCCTAATAACCTTTCCAATAGAATTTATGTATGCATGAGTTTTATAGTAACCGCTTCAAGCTGCTTAGAAGTCTTTGTCTACCTACTTCAAGATTCTTAGCCACATCCTGGAAAACTGAGATTCTAAGAAACCTAATCTCTGGATACATGGAAACTTTATGCATTATGCAGCAAGAAGTAAAATTTTTTTCACATCTACTATATGCTGCTGCACATAGTTGTAATTATGAAGGATACAGGGATAAAATGTAGAGTGAGAGATATGAGAATATTACAAACTACAACACTGAGGGATATCTACTCTGAGAGAGTTGGATGTAAAGTATCATGGGAACACTAAGAAGATGATTCCAATGCAGACTTAAAAGACAATGGGAAAACAGGTCAGGAAAAGCTCCCTGGACAAGAAAACCTTTAAACTGAGTGTTGAAAGACTAATCGGATCTCAGATCCATCCAGGGAAAGAAGGGACAGAGGAAACAGCACTGCAGTGACAAAGAAAAGGATGCTTTCAGGGACCAGCAAACAATTCAGTATAGCTAGACTAACATACATGTGTGGGGAAAATGGCAGAAAATGATATGAGAGAGTTATGCTGTGTCACATAACAAAGGACAAAATATGTCATATGAATTTACATTTTTGTCTTGAGGCAACCTGAAACCACTGGCAGATTTGGACTACAGGAATAATACAAGCAGTTCTTCAGTTTAGAAAAATTACCCAGGTGCTGCAACAAAGTACCTCAAACAGGGTGGCTCATAAACAACAAAAATTGACTTCTCACAGCCTGGAGGCTGCAAGCCCAAGATCAGGGTGCCAGCGTAGCCAGGTTTTGGTACGGACTCTCTTCTGGTTGTGGACTGTCAACTGCTCTTCATGTCCTCACATGGCAGAAAGAGGGCAAGAGAGTTCTCTGGGGTCCATTTCATAAGGGCGCCAATCCCCTTCGTGAGGGCTCCACCCTTGTGCTCGAATTACTTCCCAAAGGCCCCACTTCCTAATTCCATCCTACTGGGTGTGAGGGACACAAACATTCAGCCCCTGGTGAAGAGGAAAGATTTCAAAGGAGCAAAAGGACACTATGCTTGAAGGGGACATTGGGAATAGAAACGAGTCAGTCTTTCAAAAGGTGCTGCAGCTGGTCCAGTCTAAATCAAAATGGGTTTATACCAGGGCAGAGAAGATAGTAGCAGCCGCAAAAATTTAAAAAGGTAGGTGGTAGAGACGTTACCAAAAAGTCACTATAAAACTTGGCTAATGGATGTCTGTTCTATCTACAAAAATGGAGACATAATATGCCATTTGACTATGATAAAAAGAAGATAAAGCTAGCAAAATAAAGGTCTAAGGGCACAAGGTATTTTACTAGAAATATGAAAGAGAAATCCTGTGTAAAACATAAAAGGTAAATAACTTATTTTATCTGTTTTAATTTAATATATTACATAATATTAAAGTTAATACTTCTTATATTCCAAAAAGGTTAAGGGATAGTTTTTTCTTATTTTATACAATTTTAGAAATAGAAGAGACTGTTTAGGCCACCCTCCCTGATCCTTCTCTTAACATTATACCAGATGATCATCAAGTCTCACCCATTAATTGGGGGTCTCACCACTACAAAAGGCAACTCACTTCATTTCTTGTCAGTTCCATATGATTTAAAGTGTCTTTATAAATAAAATAAATAGAATGACTTTATTCTGACATAAGATTGCTACCCTGTAACTTTCACCAAGCATTTTCAAATTCTATACTCTGGAGTTTCACATCATGAATCTGTTTTAATATCTGTTTTAAGGCAATTTTTAAAGCACCTATAAAAATTAAAAACAAATGAAGCAGTTCATTTCTTCTATGCAATATGCAATAACCAGATCTTTCTGTTCTTGCAATCAGTCTTTGTTTAGCTGTCAATCATGAGGGCCATATTATAACATGGAGGTATCTCACCAGCCATGGTTATTTCACTGGGTGTTTATTGGCTTTAGAGTCGAAGATTCATTATAGCTGCCAACTAAATGGCTTGTTTTAATTGACTTAATACAATAATATTAATTCTGCTGCTTAAAAATGATTTACTACCTTTGTCACCTAAAATTAGGTAAATTCCATTGGAAGCATTTACTAGTTTAGAATGTTTACTTCCCCTTCTTACCCATCCCCAATTCTGAATTGTAGCTATTAGTAAAAGAAGTATGAGAAATACTCAGTATTTGGCTGTAAGTGCCAAATCCTTTTCCTCAAAAGCACTAATTGTGCAAGAAATTTCTGATACCTTTCTTGATAAGCCAGAAATCTATGTAATGAAATTTGTATTTCCCATTTTCTACTTAATAATTCAATCAGTGCAAGATTGGGCTTTATAAATACCATGTTCAATGTCTGCTATCATCACTGTCACTCAATACCATTCAGTGGTCCTAGCCAAATAAGAAAAAATAAGTATACAGATTAGAGAAGACAAAATTGATCTTATTTGTGGAATATGATTCAGACAAAGGAAACTGAGACAAGTGTCCTGTGGATGTGTGATTAAAATATAAAAAAAAGACCAGAGGAAGCTAAAGCCCAGACACATGGGGGTACAGTGCAAGAGGAAACTAATCTCCCAGAGAGAAGGTGAGCTTATCAGTAGGTAGAGAAGGTGAGCATAAGAATTGAGAACAAAAACAGCAGAATTAAATAAAACAATTGTACCAAATGCCCCACTTCTGCCAAATGAAACACATCTCTCCAATCCTGGCCCCAAAAACAATCCAGGAAAAGGATCTAGTCTCTGGTAAAATCATTCAAATTATCTACAAATACAGGCCTATCCTGTGATAGGATACAACAATCAAGAGTGCCCCATTTACTCAGGTAGAGGCACCATCTATTACCCAAGGATGAACTTCTCATACACTCACCCTAAGGCAAACTCTCACCCATGTGCTCAGATCTACACAACGTTTTCCATAGAGGAGAGGTCTAGTAAAGAAAGAGACAGAAAGGAAAACTGCACCAGTCAACTATAATAAGAATAATCAGCAATCATAAATAAAGAAAAATATATAAGACCAAAAAAAAAGCTGAGGAAACAGAAAATATATAGAACTTGTAAAAAAAAACTTATTTTTATACTCAGAAAAACTAAAAGACATGACATAAAACAAAACAAACAACACAATTCAAAAAGAATTGAGCACAAGGAAAAATTTTATTGCTGAAATTAAAATATTCAAAATAAAAATTAAAAGATAAAATGAAGGAAACATCCAAAACATTGCAAAAACACAATGCGACAAAATCTAGGATAGAAAAGATGAGAGACAGAGAATCAAGCTCCAGGGTTATAACACAATTGGTAAGAGTTTTTTGAAAATAAAATATACAAAAGAGAAGGATAGCATAATTATTTTCAAATAAGAAGTTCCCAGAGGAAAGTCATGAGAGGCAAAACAAGACGAGTGAAACAGACTCACATTTAGAATCAAACCTGTGATATTCAGTACAAAGTAGACAAAATAAATATATAAATAAAAGTTTCCAGAAAAAAAACACACAGAGATAATTTCAAAAGAATGAGAATGAGGCTGATGTCAAAATGTTCTACTCCAATATGACCAAAGTATATAATGAAACATTATCTTCAAAGTCCTAAGTGAAAGCTACCATGAAACCTAGAATTCCACACCCAGGAAAATATCAATCAAGTGTTAGTGCAAAATAAAGACATTCTGGCTGGGCGCAGTGCCTAACGCCCGTAATCCTGCCACTCTGGGAGGCCAAGGTGGGAGGATTGCTCAAGGTCAGGAGTTTGAGACCAGCCTCAACAAGAGCGAGACCCTGTCTCTACTAAAAACAGAAAGAAATTAGCTGGACAACTAAAAATATATAGAAAAAATTAGCCGGGCATGGTGGCTCATTCCTGCAGTCCCAGCTACTTGGGAGGCTGAGGCAGAAGGATTGCTTGAGCCCAGGAGTTTGAGGTTGCTGTGAGCTAGGCTGACACCACAGCACTCACTCTAGCCAGGGCAACGGAGTGAGACTTGGAAAGAAAGAAAGGAAAGAAAGAAAGGAAAGAAAGGAAAGAAAGGAAAGAAAGAAAGGAAAGAAAGGAAAGAAAGGAAAGAAAGGAAAGAAAGGAAAGAAAGGAAAGAAAGGAAGAAAGGAAGAAAGGAAGAAAGGAAGAAAGAAAGAAAGAAAGAAAGAAAGAAAGAAAGAAAGAAAGAAAGACATTTTTCCAAATGCAAGTGTGAGAAAGCCTCCCCCACTCCATATATTCTTTGCTTAAAAAAGTTAATTATGTTTGCAACCCAACAAAATGAGGGAGACAACTATAAAAAAGGAAGTCATAAGACCTAGGAAATGGTGTATCTAAGAATTAAGTGGAGGAGAGACAAGCTGGCAGACCAGAGATGCCGGCTGCCAGATCGTCTCAGAAAGAAGGAAAAATTTTAGATGAAAAAGAAAAAACAAGTGCCAGAACTTTTAAGAGATTCCATGGGAAGAAGTTGTGGCGCAGAAAAAGAAGGAAGACATAGACAGAGGACAACTACTGAGAGGCTTGGAGTCCAGTGACAAGGGAAGTTGGTGCGCTTTGTTTCTCCTTCATCTCTAGCAGTCACCAGGTTCCTGAGCTGCTGGAGAGCCTTTCTGCACTAACGATACCAAAAGCTGCTGCCGCCAGTGAACTGGTGGCTTCTTAAGGACAAAGCACCAGGCTACCAGCCCATTGCTGCTGAATGATTATTGGGTCAATAATGAAATTAAGATAGAAATCAAAAGATTCCTCGAACTGAAGGACAAAGGAACACAAGCTATCAAAATCTATGGGATTCACCAGAAGCAGTCCTGAGGGGAAAATTCATAGCTTTAAATGCCTACATCAAAAAGACAGAAAGATCACAATCAACAATCTAACGACACATCTCAAGAAACTAGAAAAGCAAGACCAAACCAAACCCAAAGCCAGCAGAAGAAGAGAAAAAACTAAGGTTAAAGCAGAACTAAATAAAATGGAAAATAAATAAATAATACAAAGGATCAAGGAAATAAAAAGTTTGGTTCTTTGAAAAGATTAACAAAATTGATAGACCTCTTGCTAGATTAACCAGGAATAGAAGACAAAGGACCAAAATAAGCTCAATCAGAAATGAGAAAGGAGATATTACAAATGACACCACAGAAATATAAAATATCATCTGTGAATACTAAGAAAATCTCTAGACACATAAATTTGAAAATGTAGAGGAAGTGGACAAATTCCTGGAAACAAACAACCACCCAAGACGCAATTAGGAAGAAATAGAACCCCTGAACAGACTAATAATATGGAATGAGATTAAGACAATAAAAAAGCTTCCAACAAAAAAAGCCATTGAAGCAAATGGATTCACAGCCTAATTTTACCAGACCTACAAAGCAGAACTGGTACCCATACTGCAGAAATTATTCCATAACATTGAGAAGGAAGGAATACTACTCAATTCACTCTACGAAGCCAATATCACCTTAATAACAAAACCAGGAAAGAACACAACAAAAAAAGAAAACTATAGACCAATATCCCTTATGACTGTGGTCCCCAACTCCCAGGCTGCAGACTGGTACCGGTCCATGGCCTATTAGCAACCAGTCCGCACAGCAGGAGGTGTGTGGCAGTCAAGCAAGCTAAGCTTCATCACCTTTATAGTTGTTTCCCATTGCTGACATCATCGCTTGAGCTTCACCTCCTGTCAGATCAGTGGCAGGATTGGATTCTGCATTATGGTGAGTTCTATAATTACTTCATCATATATTACAATGTAATAGTAATAGAAATAAAGCGCAGAATAAGTGTAATGCGCTTGAGTCATCCAAAACCATCCTCCCACACCCCAGTCCACGGAAAAATTGTCATCCATGAAACCGGTCCATGTTGCCCAAAAGGTTAGGAATCACTGTCTTATGAATATAGACCTCAATAAAACACTAGCAAATGAATTCAATAATACATCAAAAAAAAAATAATCTACCATGACCATGTGGGCTTCATCCCAGGAATGCAAGGATGGTTCAACATACAGAAATCAATAAATGTGATTCACCACATAAGCAGAAACAAAAACAAAGACCATATGATCATCTCAAAGCATTTGACAAAATTCAGCACACTTTAATGATAAAAGTCCTCAACAAACTAGACATAGAAGGAAGATATCTCAAAATTATAAAAGCCATATACAACAAACTCACAGTTAGTGTGGGTTTGTCCCCATCATACTGAATGGGGAAAAGTTTAACACATTCCCACTGAGAACTAGAACAAGACAAGGGTACCCACTGTCACCACTTCTACTCAACATAGTGCTGAAAGTCCTAGCCAGAGCAATCAGGCAAGAGAAATAAATAAAGGTTATCCAAATCAGGAAAGAAAAGGTCAAACTATCACTTTTTGATAACAATATGACCTTATACCTAGAAAACCCCAAAACCCCACCAAGAGACTACTAGAATTGATAAACAAATTCAGCAAAGTCTCCGGTTACAAAATCAATGTATACGAATCAGCAGCATTCCTATACACCAATAACAGTCAAGCTGAGAGTCAAATCAAAGACTTAATTCCATTCACAATAGCCACAAAGAAAATAATCTACCTAGGAATATACTTAACCAATTAGGTGAAAGATTTCTACAAGGAGAACTATGAAACACTGAGGAAAGAAATTGCACATGACACAAACAAATGGAAAAATATATCAAGCTCATGGATTGGTATAATCAACATTGTTAAAATGTTCATAATACCCAAAGTAATTTACAGATTCAATGCAATCCCCATCAAAATACTAACTTCATTTTTCACAGATCTAGAAAAAATAATTCTATGCTCCATCTAGAACCAGCAAAAAGCCCAAATAGTCAAAGCAACCTTAATCAAAAAGAACAAATTGGGAGGCATCACTTTACCAAACTTCAAGCTAGAACAGAAACATAGGTAAATGGAACAGAACAGAGAACCCATATATAAAACCATCCACATACAGCCAACTGCTCTTTGACAAAGAAGACAATAATATACACTGGAGAAAAGAGTCCCTATTCAATAAATGGTGCTAGGACAATTGGATAGCCACATGCAGAAGAATGAAACAGGATCCATATCTCTCACGGCTCAAAAAAAAATTCATTCAAGACGAATAAAAGACTTAAATGTACAGCATTAAATAATAAGAATTCTAGAAGAAAATGTTGGAAAAACTCTTCTAGATATCGGCCTAGGCAAAGAATTAATGAAGAAGACCCCAGGGCAATCATAGCAACAACAAAAATAAATAAATGGGACTTAATTAAATTAAAGAGCTTCTGCAAGCTGAAGAAATTATCAACAGAGCATATAGACAACCCACAGGATAGGATAAAATATGCCCAAGCTATACATCCGAAAAAGGGCTAATAATAACCAGAATCTACAAAGAACTCAAGCAAATCGGCAAGAAAAAAAACAAACAACCCCATTAAAAAGTAGGGAAAAGACATGATCAGAAGCTTTTTAAAAGAAGATAGACAAATGGTCAATAAACATATGAAAAAACGCTCAATGTCACTAATCATCAGGGAAATACATATTAAAACCACAATGAGATATCACCTTACCCCAGTTAGAGTCCTAGTTCAAGTCCACAAACAATAGATGTTGGCATCAATGCAGAGAGAAAGGCACATTTATACACTGTTGGTGGGACTGCAAATTAGTACAACCTCTATGGAAAATAGTGTGGAGATTCCTCAAAGAACTAAAAGTAAACCTACCATTTGTTCCAGCAATCCCACTATTGGGTATTTATCCAAAGGAAAAGAAGTCATTTTATCAAAAAGACACCCGCACTCAAATGTTTATTGCAGCACAATTCATAATTGCAAAGATGTGGAATCAACCCAAGTGCCCATCAATTCATGAGTGCATTAACAAAATGTGATATATGTGTGCTGTGGAATACTACTCAGCCATGAAGAAGCATGAATTACAGCCTTTTGCAACAATTTGGATGGAACTAGAGACAATTATTCTCAGTGAAATATCTAAAGAATTGAAAAACAAACATCACATGTACTTGTTGTTAAATTGGAACTGACCAATGAGCACATGTGTGCACAAAGAAAGTAAAACTCAGTGGAAATCAAGTGCAGAGAGGGAGATGGTGAGGATGAGCAAAAACCTACCTAACAGGCACAATGAACACTATCTGGGTGATGCACACACTTATAACCCTGACTCAAGCATAGCAAAAGTGATTCATGTAACCAAAAATCATTTGTATCCCTGTAATATTTTTAAATTAAAAAAAAAAAAAAAAGAATGAAGCATTCCTGAAGGAATGAAGAAACATTTCTGAAGCCTTATGGAGCAGGTTTAGAGAAGGGTAGTCAAGACTGGAAAAGGAAATCAGAGAGCTCCTGAAGAGGCAGAAATAAATGTAGATTCCAAAAGACAGACAATATGAGTGATCTTCAAGATTTTTTAAAGGCTTGTTATGATTTTCAAGGAAAAAATGAAAGGTAATTAGAAACTTTAAAAAATCCAAAGGATCTAAAAAATGCCAAAGCTCAAATATGATGTGCCCAAAATGTGGCAAGACTTTGAGCAATTAATGCACTATATGGAAAAGCAAACCATTTGATCTAGATGCCAAGAACATCTCCTTTTAGGGTCTCAAGGGCAGAGACACTGAACTTGAAGTGAAAAAAATAAAATTTTACCCTTCTGGTTGGCTCAGTGGTGAAAAATATTTATGTTATCCTAATAACATCAACAGTGTTTACTGGTTTTCAACTTTTACAATCAATCTATAGACAAAGGTTGGAATATATAATTATTTGATTATGGTTACAGAACAGAATTTAATGTTACCAGGCTTGGAGATGTAAAAATAAATAGCTGATAGAGAATGAGAATTGGAAAGGAAGAAAGAAAGGTAGATACAGGAGTTAAGGGCATTAACATCACTTTTCATACTGAGAGGTCAAGAGATACTGAGAAAAGTTAGTGGAACAGATATAGAGATTAAAATAATTTAAAATCAAAATGTGACAGTAGAAGAAATAAAATATAGGTAATATAATTCAAAATTGGAGAAACGAGACGAAGGCAACAGATAATACAAGCACATTCAATCCTCATGTGTCATAGCAGTAAATAATGTTTAAAATTGATAAATCAAAAGGTATGGATATTGATACACACGTATGTGTACACGTCTATGTGTCTGTGTGTGTGTGTGTGTGTGTGTGTGTGTGGTAGACTTCTCATTCCTGAATAACCTAAAATTTGTTGACATATTCTCCACATTTTGGTAGTTTCCCTAATTATGAATCTCACTTTCTCAAGGTAGAATTAGGAAAAAAAAAAAAACTATGTTTTCCAGGCTCCGTCATAGCCACCATGAAGATGCCACCCAGGCTCCACCAATCAAAGCTAACTCAGTAGTGCACCACATAAGGGAATGGATTGGGCAAGTGAAGTCCATTTTTCTGGCACAGGCGCATAATGTGTTTTTCACTCAGAGGTGGCAGCAGCTAACCGAGTCATGACGGCATACGTGCAATTTGCCCCAGCACGTAAATATTTTACTAAGAAAGTAAAAGGCAAAGCATAACCACAGTGTTGACTCAAGACTGAGAGAAATACTGCACCATACGCTACGCCTCTTGGCTCAGGCTAGCTCTCTTTTAGAAGTGTTTATTACATGGTTCTCCCCAAATTTGATGCATTTTGCCCTCAACTCTCTAACTCAACAAGCTCAATCCTTCCCGACTGGTTACAAACCCTTCTTTGCTCTAGTTACAAAATAGTTTAAAGTGGTTTGCTCCACCTATTTTTTCCATAAGCCCTGCTATTTTTAATGAGCATTTGTGAAGAATCCAGGACTTTGCAGAAATGCATATACTGCACTACAACAGAAATATCTGTACAATGTATTGCTGACGGGTATGGAAGTAGCCATCAGAAGAATAAAATACAGAGACGGTTAAAAGTTTAGGGAGTAGGACAGGGAAGGTAGATGATGCACTGCATTATAAGCTCCACTGTACTATACTTTTTGTTCTCATGTCAATGTGTTACTTGAATTTTTTTAATCTTTTACTGTCACATTCAAATAGAAAAAGTTAAGGGAACAAAGAAAAAAATTATAATTACAATAATACCATCACAACATCATTGAAAATACATAAAATATTGAAAAAAACTTAACATGTAGAATAGTTATATAAGAAACCATATAACTTAATTAAAGATAGAAAAGAAAGCATAAACAAGTAAAGAGACAGACCAGGTTCCTGGAAGAAAAAAAATAAAAGCACGGAGAGTGTACAAGTTTGGAAGGAATGACTGTCCATGACTTATAAGAATGGTCTCAATTTTGGAATTTTGGAAAATTAGTAATATTCTTTTTTTAAACCTATGTACACCACAGATTTAATAAATGTTTAAGTTAAATTATCACACCTAAGCACTGCAAAACCAGGCTGTTATAATAGAAAAGAGAAGAAATCCTACCAACTATAGCATAAATGCTACAATTTTTTAAGCATAAGTACCAGTAATGGAAGAGTAAGTTAAATGGCCATCAAAGAAAAGAACAGAAAGTCAACAAATTTAGGTTTCTTACATTACACCTAAAATGTCCAACTAAGAACATAAGGTACCTATGATCTTCTTTCACTATGAAATTAGGTAATGGATTTCTTTCTTTTCACTTCTATTCATAACAGCAAAAGCAAATAGTTTAAAGAAAATGAAAATCTTGAGTCAGACTCAAATAATTTAAATGTATAAGGGGACTTCAAAAACACATCAAACAGGATGTGAAATGGAAAAATATAATTATATAATTTAATCTTGCTTTCCCCAGTTCCATGTAGAAGGAAAAAAAGTAATGCTAAATGAAAGGAAAATATGGTAGTGTGATTTATAAGGTATATTACAGTATTTTGGAACGTGTTTTATATATACATATATCTTAATGTTACACAGGTGGACAAATGTGAAAGAAAATTCCTGACATGTTATAAAATATGTTGCAAGCTGACATTTAGAAGCATTTCATCAGCAACACTCTCAAGTGATAATTTTTAAAGCACGAAATAAGTTAATTATAAAATAAATATTCTAACATGAGGCACTGTTGCGTTGTTTTAATACCAGGGTTCAAGAATTTAAGACCTGAGATTGAACTGTAGTTCTGTCACTTATTAGTGAGTGACTCAGGAAAGTTTCTAATCTTTCTGAAACTCAAGTTACCTTATCTCTAAAAGAGGAATAATAATAATTTTTAGCAGAGAGGAGAACTGAAAGGATTAAATCAGAACATACATGGTTCTGACAAAAAGCCTGGCCTGAAATGGACGTGAACTACAAGTATTACCCTTCCCCATAATACATGTCTATTGCCAATATCTTTTATACTTTCAAGTTACATTCAAATCATATCACAAATCACATAATTATTTCATCACATCTAAAAAATATTTACAAATCCTGTTCAATCTCTGCTTGAAAAGCTGCATACTATAATAAAAAAGCAAAGATTCTGGAGTTCAGTAACCTGGGTTGAAACCAGCTCTGCCCTTCACTGGCTGTACGTTATTTCACCTTCTCTAAACCTCAGTTTTCTTGCTTATAAAATAAGGACACTGATGTCTAATTAGAAGAACTGTTGTAAATACAAAAGAAGATATGCATAAGACATGTGGTTTTAACTTTTTAAATTCACCATTTACCAGGAACTAAGTCCTGTTATATGAGATATATTACACAAAGTCAGAACCTATTGTTATTATTTTAGTCTTCTTTAAAATATATCTAAAAAACTATAAGTCATACCAAAAATAGACCAGGTGATAGGAGTGATACTCTCAGTGTATTTTTTACTAGAGGAATTACTAGTTCCTCCTTTAATATCTTTCACTGAAAGACCAAATGCCACATATTATTTTGAAACTTCAACAAGATCAAGAACTATTTACTGAGCATCTACAATATACTAAATGCTCCACAAGACTCTTGGGGATATAGCAATGAACAAAATACACAAAACTCCCTACCCTCATGGGACTTAGAGGAATTGATCAAGGGCTATTGGGCAGGGCAATAAATATAGTATTAAAATCCCAATATAGCACCCAAGAGCCTAGAACTTGTTCCACTTAGTATAACTAACTAGCTGTGATCATGACAAAGAAAATGTGATCGGGACCAAGTTTCAAATCATCAGCCTTTCTCCTTTGGAACGGAATAATAAACTATTGTCATCAGACAGGAGGACACTGTCCTACCTGTTTTCTCTACAAAGTCAAACTATACCCAAAATAATTCCAAACCAAAAATGAGACTTATTTACCTTACTGTTTTTAATTTTACCCCAGATAAATCTAAATATTTTTTAATCATTTCTTAAGTAGGTTTTTTTATATTAGAAGCTTATTATAAACATGAAAGAAGTATACACAATTTTCAACATATAACTTAAAATGACTTTACTTATAGTCTACCATCATAAATATAAACTACTCTTAACAATGAAATATAAAATGTTAAATCAATAATTTTAAACCCAAATATCCTGGTACTGTCAAAGAGACATATAATTTCGTCTGGCAAAATTCTTTCATTATATTTTTTACTAAAAGTTTATTTACACAAAGTAAAACAGAAGACATTTCTAATTTCTTGTTTTTAGTCCAATAGATCATCAGTTGTTCTGATATGTAAATTAAATAAAACGTTTAGATTACATTATAATACAGGTCCTAGAATAAAACTACTGTCATACTATTTATTCAGAACTATAACATGAAATATGTTTAATTTACAACGACGAGTGAGGCACCACTGTGGAAACCTACTGGTATTAACTTCAAAACTCAGCCTAAGAGAGGCCTCTAGTGGTTATGGGTAGTTACTAGCACACCTTCCCACCCCTGACCCCCTCATTCCTTGGGAATGTTCTTGTTCTCATTCCTTCATTCATTCTCTCTCTCTCTATCTCTCTCTCATACAGACACAAACACACACACACACAGCCTCGAGCAAAATAGCTAGTATTCAATCACTGGATTACTCAAGTAACTCCAAGAAACCAATTTTTTTAAATGTATATAATTGGTAGTACTTAACCATCAGGGAGTCTTTAAAGACAAATACTTCAACTTATCCATAAAACCAATTTAAGGTCATTCAGTACAAATACAGACCCTAAATATTACCTTGCTAGTGTTATCAATCTTAATGAAAATGAAATGGTAATCTAAATCAACCCTATGAAATTAAAAAACAGATTTAAAGGCTACCAAATTAAAATTAAATTTCTAATTTAATCAGTGGGTCTTCTGTGATACTATGGGTCTTCCAAACATGTTTTGCACCATTCACAAATACTTATACCAATTAACTCCCAGGTGCAAATGTAAAGACCAAGTAGGCATATTTGGTCCTTTCCATAGAGACGACTGTCCATATCCAATTACCAAGGTTTAACTCCTTCCCAATTCCACTCCTTTAATATCCCTTTCCTTTTTTTTTTTTTTTTTTTTTGAGACAGAGTCTCACTCTGTTGCCCAGGCTAGAGTGAGTGCCGTGGCGTCAGCCTAGCTCACAGCAACCTCAAACTCCTGGGCTCAAGGGATCCTACTGCCTCAGCCTCCCGAGTAGCTGGGACTACAGGCATGCGCCACCATGCCCGGCTAATTTTTTCTATATATCTTTAGCTGTCCAATTGATTTCTTTCTATTTTTGGTAGAGACGGGGTCTCGCTCTTGCTCAGGCTGGTCTCCAACTCCTGAGCTCAAACAATCCGCCCGCATCGGCCTCCCAGAGAGCTAGGATTACAGGCGTGAGCCACCACGCCCGGCCATCCGTTTCCTTTTTTGCCGAAGACCTCTCTGCTCTCAGAACCTTTCTATCCCCACCCAACCCTGTCCTCCTTAGTGCCTATCTTATCTTTATCCCGTGCCCCCAGTGAAGATTTATGTAGCAAGAATAAAAAATAACTGGTGTGAAAGGATAAGGAGGAAAGAATGCTAAATCTTAGGACACCAAGCCCTTCCTTTCAACTACAGTCACTCTCTGGTGCCA
>CAUYSK010014523.1:0-21229 GCA_963575035.1 Avahi laniger | reverse complement strand
TTGTCCCTCGCTGCTTCTTTGCAGTTTCGCACAGCCGATCCTGTGGGAGAGCGCCTCCCTCGCGTGTGGGTGTCCGTGTTCTTCACCTCCCGCTGTGGGAGCAGAGAGCCAGGAGGTCTCCCCTAATCCGCCATTTTTCTCCCCCCCCAAATTTACAGATAATTTAAATCTTTTTTTTTTCAAAATTCTAATATGACTTACTCTTTTTCATTAATTGGACTCTCAAAAAAACCAAGTACCTGTTATTTCTATTTGAAAATGTTCTCCTTCAATAAAGAATTACTGCTTTTGATAAAAAAATAAAAATAAAGAGAACACCTATTTATACATACCTGTGTACATGTAAAAATGTGCGCTCTGTATCTTTTCTACTGTATTTTATCCAGATCTAATTATTATCGATTTTATACAACTACACCAATATTCTACCCCAGGGGTCGGGAACCTGTGGCTTTCTAGGCACTTGAGTGTGGTCTTTTGACCGAATTCAAATTTTACAGAACAAATCCTTATATTTTTATTAATACATTTTGGTTCTTCTTTTGTATTTTTTATTTTTTAAATGAACACGTTTAAAATATCAAAGAAAAAATTTCAATGAAATATTTTCCCGGATTGACCAGCACAATTAGAGCATTAGTAAGCCATAAAGTGTAAATTGATGGCTGCTACCCTCATGATTAAGTTCTAACTTCCCCTGCCTGATTGGCGCTACCACATGGGGCTGGTTGGTGAGCTTTTATGGGGGGTAGAGTCCATCAGTCTGTTATCAGCTTTTGACAATGGTGCACTGTGTTTCTGTTTAAAGTGGAATTTGTGAATAGTTGCACAGCTCAACAGTATTTTTTAATTCTGTCTTCTTAACAGCCCATCATATGACAGAGACAGGTGTTAGCCAAACATTTTTTTTTCCACTCTCCTCCTGTATCATTTTGGTCTGAAGGATCCATTGTACTTGAAATATTAAACTATCAGCTAAAAATAAGGGCTTTGTTGTAGTTACCATCTGTGGTGATATTTTGGAATAAAATGTTTCAAACTAATGAAAATGACAACACAAGAACATTTTCTGAGACAAACTTTGTGTTGTGGCTACTCAATTTCAACTTCTTTCTTGCTGTCAAGAAAGATCTGGTAATCTAAATGTATCCCCAGCCTTTCTGGGAGATGAGATATCATGAAAACATGATTCTGACCAATAAGATGCTGTATTAGCTTTCTAGGGCTGCTGTCACAAAAATACCACAGACATGTTACTTAAAATTTTATCTCTGTGAGAACAGATAGTTAAATTTTATGAAGAACAGAATCAGCAATGTGAATTATTGAAAGAAGATTTCTATAGAAATTCAGCATTTCTGTGTGACATGTCAAATCAAAACATTAATATGTCTTTGCAAGGGAAAACTAAGTCTATATATGATATGTGGCAAAAAATCCAAGCATTTCGAAGAAAGCTATCTTTTTTGAAAACACTTCTTCTTGAAAAGGAAGTTTCGGATGAACATTTTCCCTAGGTAGTAAAGGTCACTGATGAGTGGGATGATACGTGTGAATCGTTTCAAGAACACACAGCTGTTATGGACCTATTAATTGGAGAATACTATGAGAGGTTCCCTGACTTTGAGAATCATGACATCACACTCAAATTAGCATTTCAGTCTCACCTAGTTGATACCACCAAGGCACCTAAAGAACTACAGATGGAATAGACTGAGCTCTCAATAAATGACATTTTAAAGTCATTTTTGATGCTAAGAAAGATCCAATTGAAATATGGAAGAATGCAGTAGAATACCCACACCTTTGACAACATGCCCAAAAAATGCTTTCTTGCTTTTCAATCACTTATTGCTGTGAATCTACATTCTCCTACTAAACCCAAATCAAGATACCCTTAAGATCAAAAATGACTGATACCCATCTAGAGGATCAACTGAAACTTTGGACCTCTGTGCTGCAACCAAATATTCAAATGCTTTTCAACAAAAAGCAGACACAACAAACTCATTAAAAGATTGATCAACTTTAAAATTAACAAATAGTTTTCATTGTTTGATATTAAATACATAGTAGTTAAATTTTTGCAAATTAACATACATTGTAAAGTGTATCTAATTGAATTTCTGGAATGCAGTCTTATTTGATTATAGCTAAATTAATGAGGGCTTCCAACATGAAAAGCTTACCCCACCCTGTACAGTATTCTATGTAGACAGTAAGAAGTGGGATATATAGGTAGGGTAATTTAGAGTTGATATATATTAAAATTAAACCTTTATTTATTTATTTATTTTGGCTTAGTGACGTGTGCCTTGCCTAAAAGACTGTTCACCTCAAAAATCCTTTTGTGAATCATTTGGGGTTATACAAACATCTCAATGGCCTGTCATGAAACACACCAATAATGTATGTCATTCAGCAAGCATTTTGAATATTTATTCTGTTGATAATAAGAACTTAAAAAACAATTCAACTGCAGCAGAAGGTCATGGTAACAGCCAGTGGGAGGTGGGGTGGGGCTCACCACTCTCTGCTTTACTCCCTCTTCCAAAATCTCTTCATTTGTCCTGAAAGATGACTGATCCAATGTGTTAAATGCAGCTGGATTCTTCTTCCTGTAGGTCACTTGATGACATCCCCCCAAAAGTATCTGATTGTGAATTTAAAACTTCTACTAATTAAATTCAAACCCCATGGAGAGTACTTCAAATGGAGAAATTTAGGTAAGAAAGATTAGTCTAACTTCTTTAGAAAGCAAACTACCTTCTGTAAAATTTTGTATTAAACTTTTTATATTTCCATTCACTCTATTCTGTGACTGAAAGACAAAATTTCTTCCTTGTCAATAGAAAAGTGACTCATATCTGAATTCTCTGATCCTGGAATAGATACAGACTATAGCTTCTATATTTTTCTCTTGGTTTTAAGAAGATGTTCATTCCAAAATCTTTCAATGTCTTACTTTTATCTGTGAATAATTTATATCATAGCATTCAAACAGATTTTAACATCTTTATATCAATAAAAAGTGGTAAACAGCCCTAATAATAATATTTTAGAAACCACTGTGGGGTATGTGCTCAGTCGTCAAGAAGTTGGAGGTATATATTTCTTATAGATGTGAAGTGGTTTGGAGAAGTAAGGAACATATTAACACATTGGTAAAGATACAGTTTAACAATAATATAAGCATTGCTTATAGGACAGGAACTGAAGTGTGAGACAAAAGCATGACAGAAAGATTCAATTAGTTTGCAAAATCAAGGAAAACAGGCAGGAAATTCTTCACTCCTGTCTGTTTCTTTCTTTGAATGAAAAATAAGGCAAAAATAATTTTTACATAAAAGATTATAAAAAACCTAAAGTGTCACTTTCAGCAAGTTTCCAGCTGAGGTAGCTGGCCTCATCTACCTTTTACTGCATTATGAATCATTGATTTTTTTTTCATAAGCATTTTCTCATATGTAACAAACAGCTTGACCATTTATATGTAGAAATAGCCTTCATTATAATATCATCTTGTCCTCCTGCATTGCTTCATTACTTTAAAAAGACTGAATTTTCATTCATTCTCTTACCATCATAAGTGTCTCATGGGTAGAGATTCATTTCTGAAAGCCATACAAAATTCATTCAGTTCATAATGGAAGAACTGGTTTGAATTACATTACCAGAGCCTTTCTTGATATGCCTGTCCATTAAAATAAAACAGAATAGTTGAGAAACTCCAATTAAACCATAGAAGAAAATTTTTAAGTTACCAGCTTAAAGAACTCACTTTGTTATTGCTTCATTCAATATGCTTAAGCAATAGGTTTATTCTACTAAAAACTGAATAAATAACCCATTAAAAATCCATAGCAAAATGGTTTTCAACTAGAAAGAGTAGCTACTAAGTAATAAAAAACAACTGAATGCATGAAGCGTTTAAATTTAAAAATTTAAGAACGCTCAGCAAAACATTTTATACTTTCTTCTATAAAATAGGCAGAAAGAAAAATCTTCTGTAAAGTCTCCACACATCATGCCAGAAACCATAAGTACTTTCACAGACAAAGTATCGAGAGGAGGATCATTCAAATGCCTAAAAAATTATTTTTACTAGGTTCTGAGTGGAATCTTAGACCTGGAAGTTTATTTATATTAAATGCTAATCAGGCAGCCAGAGGAACTGAGAGTTTCTGCCTAAGAAGGGGTTAATTGTCAATAATATGGTTGGAAGAGGTCTTTGGTACTGAGTTTGCAAAGTACCCTGCATAAGACCCAGAATTCACCATATATCCACATCAAAGAAGAGGGGATGAATGTTGGAGGGAAAGGGGAGTTACTAATGACACTGCACCTGGTACCTGGAGTCAGAAAATGTGGAAGAAAACTGGAAACGGAGAAGGAAAGAAAAGCAATCCTGGTCTCCACATGAACTATATGCATATAACTATTCAGCTTTAATCATCCAGGGGAAACTGGTTTAACTAGTAGGTATCTTTACAAAATTAAATTCCCTATTAAATCCCTTAACAATTACTGCTTCTCACCTGTAAAGAGGCAATCCTCAGAGTCCAGCTGAAAGACCTGCCCTGGATTTGAATTTTGTTTCTCTACTTATTGGGTGCACCACTTGGAGCAAGTTACTTAGTCTCTCTCAGATCCTTTTGCCTCATCTTTAAAGTAAAGATACTAATAATCGGCCCCTAGGATGGTACCTGGAACATAATAAGCACTCAATAAATGAATGGATGGTGGAATGAAAGCTTACCTTGCATGGGTTATGTAAGACCAAAGTAAGAGAGTGTATGCAAAACGTCTGACACCTAGTATGGATGCAACAGAGAGGAATTTTCTTTCCATTCCACAACTCCCACCATTATCACAACTTCCCGCCTGTTCCTTAATGGATCAAAGTAAAATAAGTCAATTGTTTAAGGCAAATGTCTGCTTATTTCACTTCTTTTCTATGCCCCAAAGAGCAGACCAGTGAGGGAAGTGGGAAGAAAAGAGACAGTGACAGGAAATCAAGAGGTTCCTTCCCTCTCCCCCCTAAGTCTCTTCCACACAGGCATGAGCAAGCACAGCCAGGCAGCGCTGTCATCAGGACCTTCCTCAGAGTCTAGCCTGTCCCAGTCTCTGGCGATCTCTCTCGGCCAACAGTGACCAGAGACTTGGGTCCAGGCTCTCGCCACGCGAGGCACGTGCAGTGACCAGTGACGAGGATATGACTTTGCTGCGGGGGCCTGGAGATGGGCAGCGGCGGTCAGCTCCTAGCACCAGCTTTTCCTTCTCTAGCCTTTCTCAGGAAGGACTCCTTACAGGACCTGCAAGCTCTAAAAAGTGCAATCACTGATGATTCGTGCCTCATCAAAATATTTACAATCACAGGAATTTTCCTGGCCCTTTGTGACACTGGACGCAGACAGAGTCAGCTGGGAATGAACAGCTGCACCCAGCAGGGTTCCTGAGGCTCCTGGCATGCATGGGAGCTGCTGAGTCCTGGGGAGCCTGGTTCGAAGTGCATCGTTGTGTTCAGTAGTATTATGGCATGAGCACTGGCTTTGTCCTTTTCACTGCAGCAGAACTGAGTGAACAAGGAAGAAAGAATATTTTAACACATTGGTAACTCATGCTCTCCTTGACAACAGGAGGGATGCACTCAGGTCATCAGAACCACAGTGGCTTTATGAAGGATACTGCCCCCTAAAAATGATACAGAGCAAAAATTGATAAAGGGCATTTCTTTCTCAGTCTGTCTTCTCTGCCCTTACTAAATTCACCTCCTGTGAAGGTAGAACTGAAAAAGAAGATCAGCATTAAAGATTCTGTGTGTCTTTGTGACACCCCTGAGCAGCACGTGCTGCCACACTGGCCGCAGACATATCCTAAACATGCATAAAATAATATAAATAGAAGAAAATACTTCACTGGAATGGGGAGAGAACAAGGGCTGCGGGGAGAAAAATAGCCCTCCCGGTCTTCAAGGAAACTCGTTAGCAATGAATTAATAGCACGAGACTAGAAAATGGGGAGAAAGTGTGTCTTCCTGAATTCCAATCCTCCTTTCCTATCTCTTTCGATCAAACTATTTCTTCCTCCTCTTCCGTGATGTGTGTATGTGGTTCACTGTGCCTAATTGTTGCAGAAAAGCCCTGAAGCAGGAGGCAAGGTGCTGACATCCCCAGGATCGCTGAACTGCCGGCTGCTGAAATGGAGATATGAAGTAGGCATTTCCTCAGCGTGTCTTTCAGAACAGCATTGTAGCCACCAAAAACCTTTCCCATCAGACAGGCTTCAGTTTTAATCATAAATCTTCCCCTACTAGCTGTGTGGCCTTGGAAATTTACTTAAACTTTTGACCCTCAATTTTCCTTCTATAAAAGAGATATGGGAAAAAATAGTATTGTGTGAGTTTAAAGGTAATAACATATATCTGGGGCTATAGAGAAAATATTTTTATCTTTCTGCACAGTGAGGGCTTTCTGAGAAATTTTTACTCTAACTTGGGTGTAGACTAAAAAGCAATCCTTGGAAGTTAGTTTCTGACTGATTTAGACAGTGAGAGAACTCTAGTGTAGACACCCTGGGTTATATAGCTGGAGATCCTCATCTTATCTTTGCCCTGGATAGATTTATTTACATTCCAAAGGCTTAGATTAAGAACTCAGGATCCTTCCCATCATGTTTCCAAGGAGACTCTCCCATGAAAGGAGGGAGAAAGCATATATAAGAACCCATATTCATTTTTTCAGGCTTCTCACCTAAAATACAGACTCCCATGTGTAGGGTTTTAATCTATCTGGCTCTTATCATTTGCTGTAAATAAATAATAATAATATGCTTTACTTCAGAAACTTCAAGATAATATTAATAAATATGAATTTTTTAAACATCACAAAACATAAATTATCTAGCAGAGTATTAAATATAGATATTTAATAAATGGTAGTCTTTTTTTTCAAGTTGGCTTTTTAAACAAAATTTTAATCACAGCAACTCATCTTGAGATGTGTAGTTAGTTTTCTTTCCCAGCCAGGATTTCAGTTTTAGACGTATAGCTGAATCTTACATTAATAAAGTTTGACCGTCATATAGCCATATCTGAAACAGATAAATCAGGAACAATTGTTCATATTGCAAATAGACTTTTCATTTCCTAATAGAAATTTGACACAAATAAAGGTCATTCTTACAAGTTAATAAAATTTCATCTTTTATTTAAAATGTCCTACAATGAAATATTCTCTTTTTGATATCCAAATTTGTAATGCATTTGGAGATTATTAGCTACAGAAACTCCAAGGAACAACAGAAACAGTAAAGACTATATATACTGATTGTTAATACTAGTAGTGATATTAATAGTAATGATCAAGTACTAGCAATAATAACTATGGCAAAAACAATAATAATTAATATTTATTAAGTATCTAATAAATGTCAGATATCTGTTAGTTTACACATTGCATTTTATTTCATAGTCACAAGATTCTGTTACATGTCCTCTATTCTGCAAATGAGAAAAATGAGTTTTAATGAGGCCAAGTAATCTGTCCAAGATTATGCAGATATTAAATAGCTGAAACTTTAACACAACTCTCTGAGGCACAGACCATACACATAATCACTGTGTATCCATCTTGCCAGGAGATAATCTGATAGAAATTTTGGTAATCTTGGGGCAAAAAAGGCTGCTGGATTGAGCTATAGTAGACATAGGACTTTGGCTTCTAACATTTCCCAGATATCATCTTTAACATCTTTGAAACAAGTAAACAACCATGGAAAGACTTGTAATTACTGTAAATTATCAAAAAGGGAAAGGAATCGCTCATAGCCACAAATGAGTTGCTTATGATACTTCTAAGATACATAAACTCTCCAGACAAGAAGCTAGTTATGAGGGTATGTGCATGTGCTCAGATGCAAACACACACTCTCATGTGCTTTTGCACACAGGTATACATACATGTACACACTCACACACAGGTCCTTAACAGTCAGATCTCCAAGATAAAACACTTTTTGTTCCCATGGAAAAAAAGCAGAGTTAACATATCTCAGAATCTTCTTCAGTGTCTTTTTATCTTTCCTGTTATAATACAAAGCATCTGTCAAGGAACACTTGCCCCCCAACCCTGGTATTTGTCATCTATGTGAATAATTCCAGTTGCTAAGTGGAAACTGCTTATTTCAAGTGACAGTCCAGCTCATCTGATGCTTTCAGATAATGAAGTGTGCGAGCTCTTCTGCCTTTGTTGGCAAAATATGGGGCCAGCCTGCCACAGTAGATGAGGAGCAGATAGAAACTAATTCCTCTTAAAATAAAATCACTCTAAGCCATAATGACTTTATCAGTTTTCCAAATTATAGATAAATGAAAATAAACCATTTAAAGGGTTGTATTGAAATAAAGAATCTTATATAAAAGTCAAAAGATAGAAAAATAGAAGAAAAAACACAATGCTGAAAGAAGTTGGAGGATAAATTAGCCTGTCTGTTATATTACCTAGAATCATACTTGTCAAATACTACTTTGTTAATTACAGCATGCTCAATGAGAGACAGCAGAGAAGTAATGAGAACGGAGTGCAGAGGTGGAGGGAAAGCTTCCCTTCCACCCTTTCTGAAGGTTCACTAGAATGGACTGACAATAGACAGATTAACAGGAGAAAAGGCATACGCTTTTATTAACCTGCGTCAGCACTGGAGCCATACACAATATGAAACTCAAAGAAAGGCCATATGGTTGAGGCTTAAATATCCTTTCCATGGAGGGGAAAGGTGTGGGGGGCTGTGGGCCATTTTAGAGGGGCAGTCAATGGTTTTAGGGGAAATGAATGGGCCTGAAGACCAGACAATGGTTTGTGAATTATTTTCTTTGAACACTGAAGGGGCAAAGGATAGCCAATAGTTTTTGTACTAGGAAGTGAGGGGCAGAAATCCACTGTGAACAAAGGTGGTTTTATTATGTAAATAAAGTCTCCCAGGTAATACCTTGGGGCTGCCCTCAGAAGAATAGGGAAAAGTAGGTCTGGAAGTGGTGACAACTTTTAGTCATTTTTCCTCTCTGGTGGTTACTCTTTCCTGGATTCCTGGGGAGGGGATTTAAGACAATTGCATTTCTTTCAGCAAAAAGTTTCCCCAGTCAGATAAGGAAATTCCAGAAAAAGCCCCTCCCTGCACTTGGAGGGGAAAAACAAGAGAAGTTCAGAAAGTCCTTGATTCTGAGGCAGCGTCTAAGGTCTTCTGATTTCTTTTAATCCAGAAGTACTTGGCATGTCAAATCACTACACTTTGGGGTATTATTCTCTGAGCTCCAGCAGGAGCTAGGAATCATTTCATCAGAGTCATATTTAAACAGATGCTTTAGGGGTGAAAACTTTGAAGTTAGTGAAATATCAAGAAAAAACTGTTTTAGCACTGATTTGTTAGTGCAGAGTAGTTAAGACTCACTATCCAACACATAATATAAAAAGCAATCTGAATATCTTCCCTACATATATAAAAATGTATTTATGAAGAGAATCTTCTTACCAGTAAATGGAGGAAAGTATGAATCCAAGAATTGATTGTCTTCCAGTTTGAGATCAGTTGGGAAAATCCAGTTGTCTGCCCAACCTTGATAACTGTTTATTTGTATTTCATTCAACTTTTCCCAGCACTGTCTCATTATAAATATATCTGTCCTCTGGAAAAACATGAATACACAGAGAGAACTGGAGAGAACCATTCAGGTTCATCTCTAATGCATGGGTAATATCTAAACTATTAGCTTGGTCTTATAATTAAAATCCCAGGATAGCAGAACAAGTTCCTCTCCCCAGCAGATTTTCACAAGACTTGTTATAAAAGGCTAGTTGCTTATCGTGAAATTCTAAAGTGGCTGTAGAATTTATATATAGTTCCTTCAAATCTTTCTTTGCCACACTCCCTTATCACAGGAAGGAAACTGAAACCATCCTATCTGCCCAAGGTTACATTAGAAAGGAAGATCCAGTATTTGAAGCCAATGCTTTTCACTTCATTCAAGCCCCTTGGAACCTTGTAATTTTTAATGTGGCAAAAATGTTCCTCTAAGTGATAAATAGCACTTAGAGCCTCTAGGTTTTCTCAAATGAGTCTCTTTTCAGAACAGAAATCCCCAGGCACCTGGGAAAGCAAAACATTCCAAAATAACCTTGAGGGCTTGATGCTTACTAAAATAGCAAAATGCTTCAGTAAAAGAAGCTAATGCTGGCAAGAAGAGTCAAATTTTCTCCAGAATGTCAAGGTGAAGACAAATAAAGCTCTCAGCAGCATTACAGATAATAAAATCATCAACAATTTCCTGCCTCCACGGTCTCTTGTTAATACTTTTGTCATGCAGATTGCCCTAATTTGATTTCATGATTTTTCTTTCCATTGTTGTCAAGAACTATAAAACACAATGGGATATACAATAGAGTGGTGTTCTGGGTCTTTTATTGTCATTATTATTCTCATTCAGTTTTGGAAATTAGATTTGCCTTCACTGGCAAAGAGCACAGCTCTCCGTCTTTTCGCATAATAATGTCCCAGTCAGAAATCCCCTGCTGTGCCTCTATTATTCATCAGCTTTGCAAAGCTGCCCTGGAAGAAGAGTCATGGCAAGCAGAGAAACACCTGCAAAATTCATTAAACTCTCTCCTGAGAATGATGTTTCTCTGGGATGGAGTCACATTTATTAGGAGATAAACAAAACTTTCAGGGCATTCAGTTTATTGGTAAGTGTGCTTGACAGCTCAGTAGTCTCTCTGTAACCCTCACAACTGTGACTTCACATGCGAACATCTTTTTATTCTAAACAGGCCATGTCCCAATTAGCTTAATAGCACTTATCCTAAGGAAGGGACCAGCTGGGTACCTGAAAAGCAGTAAGGCATCATCAAAAGATATATATCCTGTTTTTGAGCCAGTCACCCTAATTTGAATTTGAACTCTGTCCTGAATTAGCTAAATATTCTTAGACAAGCTACTAAGCCTCTATTTAATTTCTACCTATTAAATGGAGCTCATAGGGCAGTTGTGAGTATAAAATGAGATGACTTTAAAGTACTTACTATAATGCTTGGCACTTAGCACAAACTTAAAATAAACGTATGTTTATATCTATATATGAAATTTAGAAACATTGGCAAAGTGAAAAAGGATGTTTTTGCCAAAATTAAGGATTTTATGGTTGGATAAGTTGGGTAATACAGGTAAAAACAAAGTAAAACAGATTTTTTTTAGCTAAAGATTTCCTAAAATTTTTATTATGTTAGTATGCATTAGAAACCTGCTACAGTGAGCTGTAATTTAAAAAAAAAAAAACAATTGAAATTCACAGATGACAATCAGGCAGCTGAAGAGAGACACCCAAATGTCAAATCGACATTCAAAAAAACTGTCACATAGAGGGATTCAAAAGAGAGGCCAAGCAAATTTCCACCTCAATCTGAAAGAACAAATACTAAAGGCAAGCAGAACAGGCCCATGATAAAGAAGACAGAAGATTCAGAGAAAAAGTTTTCTAGGGCAAAATATCTAAATCGAAGTTGTCAATTAGGCCTGCGCATTTACCCAGCCCCTTTGGAAGAAGTTGGTATGGGGAAGGGTGACAGAGAAACCAAGATTGAGAGGTATCTGGGTTATGCCATTGTACCCCCTTGGGATCCCTTTCCTCAGTGAGGAAAACAACTTCTTGAATCTACTGATGACAGGGAGAGGCCAAGATGACAGACTGGAAGCAGCCTGCACACGCTGCTCTCCCGGAGAGGACTGAACGTGGCGAGTGGATATTAACCTACAGATTGATAGTCTAAGAAAGCACGTTGGAAATCAATGGCGAGGCTCCCAAAGTGAAGGATAGGGAAGTGGGGGAACCATTCAGCGAGATGAGAGATAGCTGGGAAGGTGCCTACACGTAGGGAAGGAACAGAGGAGAGAATCCCTGGGTTCCATGCGTCCCCACAGACATTGCAATCCAAGCTGCAGGAGGGACCTTCCACCACGGCAGGTCACCAGACTGACACAGGTAGCTGACTGAAGATCGTGCAGTGGCATTGCTCTGAAGAGAAGGCACAATGGGATCCCACTGGCTTACAAACCCTGGGCATTGTGGCTGGTGCCATTTTAAGATCCCAGCCCCAGAGCATTGGGTCTACCCAGGGGTCAGATCTACTGATGCCATGCCATCAACCCTGCCAGGATGGAGAGGGAATGGGGAGGCCAGGAATTCTTGTGAGTCCCATGGGTGGGTGCCACACAGTCCCACCACCACCAGAGGACCTGGTCAGGGTGAATGCTTGGGCCACTGCATGCCAATCCCTGCTGCCACCTATGGATCTGAGGAGGATAGTGCTGTAGGTAGGGTGAGCCAACAAGTGCCAACACTAGAGGACCTGGATGGGACATCATTCAAGCTGCCACAGACTCATAAACACCACTGTAGGTGGGGAGATTGCTCATGCCACAGCATGTCAAACACCTGTGACAACCACAGGGGAACTGTGAGACACAGGAGAGTAAAAATGTCAAAAGCTCACAGTACATCCACCCCTCTCCTGCCTGGGGAAACTTCTGGATTAGGACTCAAGTGTACCATCCAGGGATCTCTCCCTTTCTTCACTAAGCAACAGAGTTTTCGGCAGAGGTCAACAGGTGCACTGCAAAGCTATCTGTCTTGGGCTGAGATAAGAGGTTTCAGATGAGAAGGAACCAGCATACAAAGTCTGGTAACATGAAAAAAACAGGCTGTTTCAATAGCCCAAAGGATCACAATAGTTCTCCATCAACGGACTTTAACCAAAGGAAATTGCTGAAATATCAGATTTGAAATTCAGAATATAGATGGTAAATAAGATAAATGAGATTACTGATAAAGCTGAAAATCAACACAAAGAAACCTAATAATAATAACAATAATAATTGAGGACATCAATAAAAAATTCACTAATGAGATAGATAACATAAGAAAAGATATAACAGAACTTCTGGAAATGAAAAAGTCATTTGGGGAATTTCAAAATGCAGTGAAAAGTTTTAATAACAACCTAGACTAAGCAAAAGAAAGAATTTCAGAGCTTAAAGACAAGACTTTCAAATTAACCCAGTTGGCCAAACATGAAGGACAAAGAATCAAAAGGAATGAACAAAGTCGATGAAAAATAGGAGATTATGTGAAACAGCCAAATATATGAATCCTACGCATCCCTAAGGGTGAAGAGGAAAAAGCAAAAGGCATGGAAAACCTATTGAGGAAACCTTCCCTGGTATTGCTAGAGTTTTAGATTTCCAGATACAAGGTCATTGAACATCTAGAAGACTTCTGGCAAATAGAATATCATCAAGACACACAGTCATCAGTATGGCCAAAGTCAAAGTAAAGGCGAAAATCCTACATGCTGCAAGATGAAAGCAACAAGTAATTTATGAAGGAAAACTCTGTAGACTTCTCAGCAGAAACGTAACAAACCAGAAGGGATTAAGGTCCCATTTTTATTCTTCTTTAACAGAATAGTGTCCAATGAAGAATATTGTATACTACAAAACTAAGTTTCATAAATGAAGGAGAAATAAAGTCTTTCCCAGACAAGAAAACACTAAGAGAATTTGTCACCACTAGACCTACCCTAAAAGAAATGCTTAAAAGTCCTCTGTACACAAAAAACAACAATTGATACTCCACAGTGTAAAAACATCTGAAAGTTAAAGCTCACAGTAACACAAGAGAGAAAACAAAGCAACTAGGTAACAATTAACATGATGAACAAAACAATATCTCACATGTCAATACTAAATTAAATGTAAACAGTCTTAATGTTCCACTTAAAAAATATAGATTGGCTGAATGGAAAAAGAGCACAACCCAAATGTAAGCTGCCTCTAAGAAAACCATTTAAATCAAAAAGATTCTCATAGACTCAAGGTAAAGGGATGGGAAGAAATATTTCACACAAATGAAAATCAAAAGCAACCAGGAATAGCTATTCTCATATCAGATGAAATAGACATTAAAACAACAAAGTTTAAAAAAAATTACAAAGATAGCTATTATATAATGATAAAGGGAGCAATTCATCAAAAAGATATAACAATGTTATATATAAGTGTATGTAACACAGTAGATCTCTGATTCAGAAAACAAATATTTCTAGATATAAGCAAAGAAATAAACAGCAACATCATAAAAATCAGGACTTCAACATTCCACTGATGCAACTGGATAGATCATCAAGGCATAAAATCGACAAAGAAACAATGGACTTAGATGGGACTTCAAAACAAGTGAACCTAACAGACATTTACAGAACATTCCACCCAAAAACTGCAGAATATACATTCTTCTCATCAGCACATGAGACATTTTCCATGGTAGATCATATGTTAGGCTACAAAACAAATCTCACCCAATTCAGAAAAATTGATTATCATACCATGTATATTCTCAGATCATGGTGGAATAAAACTGGAATTCAATTCCAAGAGAAACTCTCAAAACTACACAAACACATAGAAATTAAACAATCTTCTGCTGAACAATATTTAGGCCAATGATGAAATTAAGAACATTTTTTGAATTGAGTGACAAAGATGACATGAGCTTCCAAAATTCTGGTATACAGTAAAAGCAGTGCTAAGCAGGAGGTTGATAGCCTTAAATGTCTACATCAAAAAGACAGAAAGATCACAAACTGACAACCTAATGTCACACCTCAAGAAACTAGAAAAAGAATAACAAACCAAACCCAAAGCTAGCAGAAGAACAGAACTATCAAAGATCAGAGTGTAACTAAATGAAATAGGAACCAAAAAGACAATATACAAAGGACAAACAAAACAAAAAGTTGGTTCTCTGAAAAAATGAAATCAATAGACCATTAGCAAGATGAACCAGAAATAGAAGAGAAAGGACTCAAATAAGCTAAATAAGAAATGAAAAAAGAGATATTACAAGAGATACCACAGAAATACAAAATGTCATCCATGATTAATATGAAAATGTCTACACACACAAACTAGACAATCTAGGGAAATGGATAAATTTTTGGAAAACACAACCTTTCCAAGCTTGAATCAAGAAGTTGAAATCCTGAACAGACCAATAACAAGTAGTGAGATTGAAACAGTAATAAAAGAATCTTCCAACAAAAAAAAGCCCTGGACTAGATGGATTTATCAGACCTACAAAGAAGAACTGGTACCTATCCTACTGAAACTGTTCTATAACATCAAGAAGGAGGGATCCTCCCTAACTCATTCTATAAAGCCAGTATCACCTTGATACTAAAGCCAAGAAAGAACACAACAGAAAAGGAAAACTAGAGATCAATACCCCTCATGAATATTGATGCAAATAATCCTCAGCAAAATACTAGCAAACTGACTTCAATAGCACATGAAAAGGGTAAGTCAACAATGATAAAGCGGATTTTATCTCAGGGATGGAAAGAAGTTTTCTTTTTTCTTTTTTTTTTTTTTTTTTTTGAGACAGAGTCTCACTCTATTGCCTGGGCTAGAGTGAGTGCCATGGCATCAGCCTAGCTCACAGCAACCTCAAACTCCTGGGCTCAAGCAATCCTCCTGCCTCAGCCTCCCGAGTAGCTGGACTACAGGCACGCACCACCATGCCCGGATAATTTTTTCTATATATATTTTTAGTTGTCCAATTAATTTCTTTCTATTTTTAGTAGAGACAGGGTCTCTCTCTTGCTCAGGCTGGTCTTGAACTCCTGAACTCAAACAATCTGCCCGCCTCGGCCTCTCAGAGTGCTAGGATTACAGGCGTGAGCCACCACATCCGGCCTGCAAAAAAGTTTTAATATATAAAAATCAATAAATGTGATTCACCACATAAACCAAATTAAAACCAAAAACCATATCATTTCAATAGATACAGAAAAAATATGCAATAAAATCCAGTACACCTTCATAATAAAAACCCTCAACAAACTAGACATAGAAGGAACATACCTCAAAATAATAAAAACCATATGTGACAAACCCAGAGCCAACATCATACTGTATGGGGAAAATTTGAAAGAACTAGAACAAGACAAGGATGCCCAATGTCACCACTTCACTTCTGTTCAACATAGTTCGGGAAGTCCTAGCCAGAGCAATCATGCAAGAGAAAGAAATAAACATCATGCAAATTGGAGAAGAGGAGGTCAAATTTCTCTGTTTGCCAATGATATAATCCTCTATATAAAAAACCATAAAGACTCCACCTAAAGACTCCTAGAATTGCTAAATAAATTCATTAAAGTCTGAGGTTACAAAATTAATTTATACAAATTAGCAGTATTTCTATATACTAATGGGAGCCAAGTTGAGAGTCAAATCAAGAACTCAATACCATTTACAATAAATTCAAAGAAAATAAAATACTTAGGAATATACTTAACCAAGGAGGAAAAGATATACTGGGGAAAGGATGCCCTATTTAATAAATTGTGCCGGGAAAATTGGGTAGCCATATACAGAAGACTGAAGCAGAAATCATATCTCTTGCCGTACATAAAAATTAACTCAAAATAAATTAAAGACTTAAATATAAGGCAAGAAACAATAAAAATTCTAGAAGAAAATGTAGAAAAACTCTTCTAGACATAAGCCTTGGCAAAAAATTTATGACTAAGACACCAAAGACAAATAAAGCAGCAACAAAAATAAATAATTGGGAGTTAATTAAATTAAAAAGCTTCTTCACCTCAAAGCAAATAATTAACAGAGTAAACAAGCAACATACAGAATGGGAGAATATATTCACAAACTATACATGCAACGAAGGACAATTTCCAGAATCTACAAAGAACTCAAATAAAACAGCAAGGAAAAACAAACGATCCCATCACAAAGTGTGCAAAAGACATGAATAGAATTTTTCAAAATAAGATACAGCAATGGCCAACAGACATATAAAAAATGTTCAATATCATTAATCATCAGGGAAAAGCAAATTAAAACCACAATGAGATACCATCTTACCCCTATCAGAATGGCTACTACTATTAAAAAGCAAAACAACAACAACAACAAAAAACCCAAACCAACAAAAAAACGGATACTAGCATGGATGCAGAGAAAAAGGTATGCTCACACACTGTTGGTGGGACACAAATTAGTACAACCTACAGGAAAACAATATGGAGATTTCTCAAAGAGCTAAAAGTAGATTTACCATTAATTAGCAATCCCACTACTGGGTATCTACCCAAAGCAAAAGAAGTCATTATATCAAAAAGACACCTATACTCGAATGTTTATCACAGCATCATTTGCAGTTGCAAAGATATGGAATCAATCTAAGTGCCATCAATTCATGAATGGATAAAGAAAATATGATATATATATATATATATATATATACACACCACGAAGTACTACTCACCCATAAAAAGGAATGAAATAATGTCTTTTGAAGTAGCTTGGCTGTAACTGGAGACCATTATCCCCAGTGAAGTACCTCAAAAATAGAAAAACAAATGCTACATGTTCTCACTTATTAGTGGGAACTAAATGAGCAATACATAAGGTCACAAAGTGATGCAATACACATCGAAAACTAAGAAAGGGGGCAAGAGGAAGGGGGTGAGGGATAAACTACCGACTGGTGTAACGTACACTATTCTGGTGACAGGTACACTGAAATCCCTGACTTCAGCATGACACAATCCATCCATGTAACAAAAAACATTTGCACCCCTTAAATTTTTGGAAATAAAAATAAATAAATAAATCTAGTAATGATAATAATTATGTCAGGACTGAACAAGATACCATGTTTTTTTAAAATAATAAACTTTAGTCATTGTTATATTGAATATAAGCTGGAACTACTTAGCAATATACAGGGGAAGATAAAGTCAGCATTTATCTAAATATTATTGAAATAATGGAATGGGAGCTTGCTATTCAAAGTGTGGTCTATGGACTAGAAATATCAGCGTTATCAGAGAGCTTGCTAGAAACACATCTCAGATCTATTGAAACATAATCTCCATTTTTATAAGGTAAGATATCTAGGTGATTCAGATACACACTCAAGTTTGAGAAGTATTGGAATAGCTTTATAGAAGGACACACTGAAAATCTGGTATAAGTTCTTCATAAGAAAATAAAGCTAAAAATAAAATAAAACTTGAAAATTCTAAAACCCATTCATGTAGAATTTTTTAAAGTATATTTTTAATCACTCTTGTATTAAAATAATTGCAAACACAAATTTCAGAATATTTTGAAAATAATGATTAAGCACTATATAGGCAGATCTTCTGAAATACAGCTAAGTGCTCAAAGGAAACTTCAACATGTTTAAAACCTATAAGAAATATGAAAGAATAGATAAAAGCATTTCTTTTAAGTCTGTAAAAAAAGTCTAAGAGATATTCAGATTCTGTTTGGTTATAGGCTAAAACCATAGGGATAGATGATAATTCCAAAGGTCTGTTCAAGTTGGGTTTATAATGAGTACACACCAAATGACTCTGGTAACCCCCAAAGAGTTATACCCTCCGTATAGTGTTAAAAGAAAAATAAATTCCATCCTGAAAAGGAAACAAAAAAAATTTTCTGTATCAATTTTGGCATTGGATGAAATGACAACAAAGAAATAATAAAAATGTGAAATGTATAAAGTAAAAGTAACTCAAAATATATCAATAATTGTTATGAATGCAAGTGGAATACCTATCCATCTAAAATGCAATGTGTTAGGTTAAATTCTTAAAATATCCAAATATAAAATATGCAAATATATGCTTGCTGTTTACAAATCACATGTCTAAAACATTAAAACTGCAAAGGATTAAAAAAATAAAAAAATAAGTATCTTGATGACAGGACTCAATTTTATAACTTAGAGCAAGATGCCAAGGAAGTTAGGCTGCTACCCTCTCACAGAGACTGGGAGATAGTTTTTCTCGATGACTACATTTCATGGGGATGTCTTCCAGGCTCTTGAGAAAGATATTTCTAGGCTGTAAACTGGCAAGAGCTTTTTTGGTTTTTTTAAATTTACATCTCAAAGGGGCCTGAAAAGAAATTTACAAGGTTTCTAAAAGTAAGTCTTTCTGCTCCAAGAAAAGGCAGGTCAGGGCCGCTGAGTCAGGAAGAAGCCTGTCTAAAGTTGATTCAAGCTGGAGGGAAACTTAGGCCATCTTGGTCAATTGTAAGAAGGTGACAGCTAGAGGAAGCAAACACAGTCATTAAAGGCACAGAATATTTAACTTACAGAACTTACAGGTTTAATTTAATAAAATATTATAAGGACCAATTAGAGAATAAGCCTTTACAAGCACTCTCAACACAATAATAAAAATTGATTTTTTTCTAGTTCACAACAGAAATCTTCTTTGTGGTGAAATGGTAATTGCATGAAGTGATGGTCATGCTAAATACCTCGATTTGATTATTATACAACATTTATATGTACTGAAACATTAAATTTTACCCAATAAATAAGTACAATTACAATCTTTCAATTTAAAAAAATTAAAAACACACTTTAAACAACCTACGGTTTTTAGAAAAAGTCATAATAGAAAGTAAACAGTATTTAAAATTGAATGACAATGCATTTTAAATTGAAAGAAAGAGCTAAACAATACTTAGAGAGAAATGTGTCCTTATATGCTTACAGTATTAAAGAAAAGAGACTTTCTTTAATAATGCAATCATTATCTAACTTAAGAAATTAGAAAAAAGAAAAAGAAACAAAGCAGAAGGTAATAGAGAAAAACAGGAAACAATGAATTAGAAAACCAACAATACATGAAGATAAGGAATGAATGCTGCTTTTTAAAAAAATAAAACAAAATTTATAAAAATATTATATGACTTTAATAATTTTTTAAGGTATGCACTATCTATGCCTATTTTGTTTGGTGCTGGGAAAATTGAATAACCACATGTGGAAGATTGAAACTGGATACCCACATCTCACCTCTAACAAAAATCAACTCACAATGGATAACAGGCTTAAACCTAAGGTGTGAAAACTTAAGAATTCTAGAAGAAAATGTTGGAAAAACTCTTACAGACATTGGCCTAGGGAAAGAATTTAAGAAGACCCCAAAGCAATCATAGCAGCAAAAAAAATGAATAACTGGGAACTGATCAAATTAAAAAGCTCCTGCACAGCCAAGGAAACTGTCATTAGAGTGAATAGACAACCTACAGAATGGGAGAAAATATTCACAGCTACACATCCAATAAAAGGCTAATAACAAGTAATAAGAATCTATATAGAACTTAAAAAAATTAACAAGAAAAAAATCAAACAACCCGATCGATAAATGGGCAAAGGACATGAACCAAAACTTTTCAAAAGAAGACAGAATAATGACCAGCAAACATATAAAAAAGTGCTCAACATCTCTAATCATCAGAGAAATGCAAATCAAAACCACAATGAGATATCACCTAAATACAGTGAGAATGGCCTTTATCAAAAAGTCCCAAAACAACAAATGCTGGTGTGGATGTGGGGAGATAGGAACACTCATACACTGCTGATGGGACTGCAAATTAGTACAATCCCTGTGGAAAGTAATTTGGACATATCTCAAAGAGCTAAAAACAGAAACACCATTTGATCCAGCAATCCCACTACCAGGCATCTACCCAAAGGAAAAAAAGACATTCTGTAATAAAGACATCTGCACTCGAATGTTTATGGTAGTACAATTGACAAGTGCAAAGATTTGGAAACAACCCAAATGCCCATCAATACATGAGTGGATTAATAAAATGTGGTATATGTATACCATGGAATACTACTCAGCTACAAAAAACAATGATGATCTAGCATCTCTTATACTATCCTGGATAGAGCTTGAGCCCATCCTTTGAAGTGAGGTATCATGAGAATGGAAAAATAAGCACCATACGTACTTGTCATCAAATTGGTACAAACTGTTCAACACTAAGGTGCTCACAAAGTAGTAATATTCACTGGGTGCCGGTCAGGTGGAAGGGCGTAGTTGAGTGGGGTAAACTCACAACTAATGGATGTGGAGCACACTGTATGGGGGAAGAGCAGGCTTGCAGCCCTGGCTTGGTGAGGCAAAGGCATTACATGTAAACAAAATGTTTGTACCCCCATAAAATTCTGAAATAAAAAGAAATTATAAAAATCCAATCAGATCGATTTAAAAAGAGAGAGAAAACATAAATATACAATTTTTTAATGAAAAGACAGACATGACTACAAATGCTGTAGAGATGAAGTAGA